>OZ020611.1:30107763-30266199 GCA_963971575.1 Liopterus haemorrhoidalis | reverse complement strand
ATCTAGTCCATTCCCGTCTGCAGATCTTCTGCCAACTCTTTGATCTGCAGGATGCAGAAAGCAGTGATGCTCGGGTCACTCCGCATTGTGCGGGCACTGGATCTAGCGTAATTTCCGCGGCTGCATATCGCCAGGGTTTGGGATGCAGTCGTGTGTATTTAGCTCCACTAATATCTAGTATGACGCGGCTCAAAAGGTTGCTGAAGTTTGAGATTAGTGGACGCTTTTTAAGACCTGACAAACCCCATAATAATATAATAATATTTATTAATGTTGAAATACATTATAAAAAATGTTTACACAAGTCAAAATATTTAAAAAGTACAAATTTAAAATAGATAGTATAAAACAACATATTAAAACGAAAATATATAAAAAAAGTACAAATTTAAAAATGATATTACAAAAAATCTAAGTAAGTATAATAAGTAAAGTAAATAAAATTACAATTTTTTACATACGTCATCAATAAGGATAAAAAAATAAATAAATAAATAAATAAAAGATAAAAGATAAAAGATAAAAGATATCAGGTGTCAGAGCACAAGTTAAAATCGTCCACCAGATACTCGTCAAAATTATAGAAGGCCTTTTTGAGTAAAATTTTTTTAATTTTTGTTTTAAAATGACTTCTATCAAGGCATTTGACCTTACTCGGTAACACATTATAAAATTTGGTGGCATAGTAATTTAACGAGTATCTGGTTGACGATAGTCTTGTGTAATCAGGCCTGATCAATTCTTTGCCTCTGGTATTATAGCTATGAATATTTTTTTGTAGTTTTTTGTCTTTAAAGTTAAAATGGACATTCAATAGGCAATAGTATATGTACAGGCAAGGGAACGTTAAAACGCCAAGTTCTATAAACAAGTGTTTACAACTATCTCTGTAACCTATTCCGCCGATAATTCTAATAACACGTCGTTGTAGTGCAAAAATTCTCACTGCATGCGTGGAATGTCCCACGCTAGTAGCGCATAAGCAACGTGAGATTGAAAAAGCGCGTAGTATGCCGTCAATAGAACATCTTTACTCACTTACCATCTAAAATTCCTGATACAATATATTGATTTACATAATTTTATGGATATCACATCAACGTGTTTCTCCCAGCTAAGGTTCATACCTAGAGTGACACCCAGAAAACATACTGAGTATAGAGATGATAATGGTGTGTTTGCGTGTTGGTATCTGTAAGCCGGGTCAAAATAGGAAACTTTTTGTAACAGACATTTGAAATACATAGTGGAGTCAGACAAAAAGATACCATCTCACCTTTGCTTTTTAACCTCGTATTTTTCAAAAACTCCAAGGTACCGACATAGTCTACAGCTCAATGGCTACCACAAGATTTCAGGACAGCAGATGACCTGAATATTATTTCAAATAAGGTTAAAGACGTAATATACCTAAATAACTTTACTGAAGTTCGAAAAGTAGGACTCATATTCAATATTAAAAATGAAAAATAAGTATCTCATTGTCAATAGCAGTAATAAAAAGATGACCAATCTATTAATTTGGACATATTTAAGAGAGTTTATACTTTGAAATACCTGAGCATAATACCTAAGTATAATAAATCAGGTGAAATAATAAAATCAGGTGCAATTGATACTACAGGAAATAAAAATCCGAATTCAGGCTGCAAATGCATCTCATTTTGCATTCAGTTCTATTTTCAAGAAGCAACTCCTCCCTAAAACACCAAGATCAGGTTCTACCTGATACCCATACTAATACAGGTATTAGTGCCGACTTACGACCTCCCGACTTACAAACTCCCGTACTTACGACCAAATATATATATTTTTTTTCTATAAACACCATAAAACGTGAAAAACAAGCAAATATTGGACAAATTCACTTGTAATGCTAGAGGTAAAATTAGATATGTATACATATTTTGAAATTTTGTAAATTCCTCGACTTACGACCAAATTCGATTTACGGCTAACCCTTCGGAACGAAACTTGGTCGTAAGTCGGGGATACCTGTATATAACTTCGAAACATTATAAAAGAGGGTCTTATAAAAGCAAATACCTCACAGTTTTTTAGGAGAAATAGGCTTTATATAAACGGACAGAGTTCAAAGCCCCCTGTTCTTGTAAAATTTATGGCATTAAAAAGTCAAATTCACATTTTATAAAAATTGAGCAATTGAAAATAAAAATCACCTTTTTAAATAAAAATTAAAATATAATCAAAATTAAATTAATATACTGACGAGGCAACACCTATGTTCACCTCGATTATTTCCTTAATAAAAAGAGATAAAAATATTGTTCAAATAAAACTTAATTGGGGCAATGGGGATTTTTTGCAATTTCTTTGCAAAAGGTGTGCAGTAAATAACTTTTCTTCAAATTATACTACACATATTATTTTATATATTATTATAGAACTTTTTTCTTTGTCCAACAATGTAAAACTTGTATATCCTTGCATAACAACATTTTTGAGATAATCGCATTTTGTGGCCATCAAAATAACGACTTATTTGTTAGTAAATAATGGAAACAAATGCATGCAATTGTTTCTAATAGATAGATACCGTTATGATCACTAATTTCTTATTATTTTTAAGACCACAAAAAACGCTTTTCTCAAAAATTTATTATGTAAGGATATAAAAGTTTTACACCGTTGAAAAGAGAAAAAGCTCTATAATATTGTGTTAAATAATATGTGTAGTATAATTTGAAAAATAGTTATTAAATGTTGTGCTTCTTGCAAAACAAATAACAATGTTTTATGTCACTATAGTCTGACCCCCATTACCCCGAATAAGTTTTATCTGTACAGTATTTTTATAACTTTTTTTATTAAGAAAATAATCAAGATGTACAACAAGTGTTGCCTCACTCTGTAAAATCCTACCACTCTCCGTAAAAAAAAAAAATAAGTTTGTATTATTTTACGAATATTTTTTCAAAATAACCCCCCCCCCCCCCCCCCGACTACATTTTGTGTGTGCGTGCCTAAACAAACAACAATGTTCTGTAATTTTTTTAAATATATTTGTGGGTTTCAAATAATTTTCATATTTATGTAGTTTTGTGAAGAAATGTGTAAGTAATACGCCAATATTTTTCCGACATGACGGTTTATGGTTCAGAAACTTCTTCGAAAGAAACTATCGACAACTAAGAAACTTTCCGAAAATTAAATCTGTTTTACCCGCAGCAATTATATTGAGAAAAATGGACCAGCTATAAGTGACCTATAAATAATTTTCATAATAGAACAAAATAGCTAAAAGCTTTTTTCTGTAGAATGAAGCTTTAGCTACAATTTGCCGCATTGTATGCAAATATGATTTGATTGGTTTACAAGATTGCGTCTATAATAAAATTTGTTTACTTATAATTACATAAAATTTAATTTTTTTAATTAAAAATATCTTATTAGATCCGGTTCTCGTTCCGGCAAAAATAACGTTTTCTTTTCGGTTTTCGGTTCAGTTCCGAATGATATTTTTTTAAATGCTTTTATTTGTATTAGAAATTTATTTTCTACTATAATTTAGAAGAACATTTTATTCCTTATTTTGTAATAAACATACCAAGGCCGCTGCCGGGAGGGGGGCTTCGTGCAACCCCCCCTCCCCCGAAATAATAGAAGCGCATTTTTTTTTAACTTATCAGTTAAAATTTCGATTTTTTCTACTCATCAGTTTAAGAAATAATCTTAAATAAAATGTATTTTATATTCACTCCCATAAACATTATCTGAACCGAAATAAACTGATATTTTTTTTCGGTTCAGCTCCGGTTTTCGTTCTTACAAAAATAAAGTTTTTTTTTCGGTTTTCGGTTTTCGGTTCAGTTCCGGTTCGAAGCCCGGTTTGTATACGAAACTTGTAAGAGCTACCAATACTGTTGTGCCTCCCCTTAAGATGAAGAATTTATATAAGTAAAGTCAAAATAATTCTGACGACTTGAAAGTCAGCTTTAAGTTGATAAAATTATTGTAATTTCCACGCTGACGACCAGTGGTCACTAAAAACTGCTATTACAAAATTAAGTTTCGTTCTTAAATAATATTTTATTTTGATAGCCATCAAATCTATCCCAAAATAATAACAATATACCATTGAGTATCATCCCTGATTCAAATCAATTACGCATTAATCCGGAACTAAGCTTCCTTCTGCCGTCAATGACGTAACTGCCGTTCAGGAGGGAATCGTCTGAATGTGTGCGCCCTCTACCGGAAGTGGCCTCTAGGCGGCCGCACGTCCATGATGAGCAACCGGAACTCGAGTGACGTCGTTCAAGATTTAAATCCATATTTTTCGAAGCGTGCATGAAATTGAGTATGATATTATCTGTATTGAACAGAGTTTATTTTATCTATTGTCTGTGAGGGGATTTACAGTTATTATTTGATGGGAATATTCTGGGTTATATACTCTATTGTCTGATAATAATAATAACTGTCATAATATTGTACTATTATAATAAGATTTGCGCAGATATCGTTAGAAACTTCTTCCGGTACAATTTAATCAAATATATTACAATAAGAATTCACATTATAATTACATAATAAAGCTAGAACAGTGGTTCACAATTTATTTCAACCGCGGAACCATTTTCATTTTAATAAAAAAATGTGGAACCCTGACAATTTTACTTATTTAATCGTTGTACCCATTTACCATCTCTGGTGTTAGTTTTGTTTGAGTTTTAATTTATTGTATTTTTTCACTTCTTGCTCTTATTCACTTCTATTTATTCTCTTCTTTCACGAGGAGACGTCACCTCATTTTATCCATTCATTTCTTTCTTGTGTCCTACTTCTTGTTTTATTCAAATGGCAGAGGGTAGGTACCCGTAACCTTCCCTCTGCCGCTTTTATAATTTTGTCACTCTATTATTTGTGAGGTCTTCCTACGCGTTTTTTTTTTTTGTTATCCAGCTTCGTTTAAATTTTTCGTATTTCTACCTTCATCCATCCCTTAGATTGACCATACCATTTCAATTGTCCTACTTCTATCACTTCTTCTGGTTCTGTTCCCAACAATTTTCAACTTACTGATTATAACAATAAATTAAAAATAATTGATTGAAACTACAATAAAACGATTAATAATGGTAAAGCAAATATTATTTATTCAGATTGGTAATTACTTCTATTTATTTTCTTCTTACGCGCCAGAACCTTGCTACAGTTTTTTCCATTTGTTTATCTTGTGTCTTATTTCTTGTTTTATTCAAAGTTTTATCATCTCTCTACCGTTTTTCTAATTTTGCCATTTCATTCTTTCCTAGGTGCCGTCTTTTTTTAGAATCCCTAACTTCATATAATTTTATCGTATTTCTACCATCATGCATCATGACCATACCATGTCAATTGGCCTTCTTCTATCACTTCTTCTACTGGTTATTTCCCAACAATTTTTGGAAATTTTTACTGGTTATATAAATATAAAATAATAAATTAAAAGATACAATATACAGATTAATAATGAAAAAACTAATATTCATTCAAATTGGTAATTAATGTAAAGGATTAAACTTCTTCTTTTCTTTCAATATTCTTTCAAAATTTGGTTTAACTTTGGACAGCTGAATTTTACTATCATGAGTGGCATCTAACTGATTTCTGTATTTTGTTTTTGCCGCAATGTAGACCCAATGTAGAGCCACAAATAATAGAGCCTTCACACTTGTATCACTAAACGACAACAAACTATGAAGAGCCATTTTGGATATTCCTTTTTTAACGCCAAAACTCGTTTAATGAAACCTAACTATTATTTGGCTGTATAAAGTCAGTTCGATCAGATTATAGTCTGAAGTAGATAATTTTGCCACCCGGCCTAGCGTAGTGGTAACATAGACGCAGAGTTTGTAAGGTCCCAGGTTTAAATTTCGTTCAGGCATGGATTTTTCAAAAAGTTAGAATTATCCTGGTTAATTGCCAAAATAGCATAGGATAATAAAACTGTTGTTAATTTTGTTTTTTTTTTACATTGAAATGATAGAAATCCCAATAGATATTTTCAGCTTTCAGTAACGCAAAGTAGAGGAAAACCTAGGCCCCTCTGCCTATGAATTATTTAGAATTTTTTACACTTTTTTTAAATACATTTTTCACATATTGAAAAATATTAATTAGTTTTCAAAAACCCATTCTATTGAGGAGCTCCAAATTATATCGGTGGAACCCTAGGGTTCCGTGGAACACCATTTGGGAATCACTGAGCTCGATTAAAGCAGGAGTAGAGAAAAAAATTACTAAATTTATTTATTTATTTATTTGAATTTTAAGGTTGTAAACAGGTGCATATCTCCGAGAACTACAACTTCGGATATATAATTTACATTAAAAATAAAAATAAATAAATAAATAAAATTAAAAAAATAATAATAATAAAAATCCATGACCAAAATTCATTTATAGGATTTATATAAATTCCAAATAATAACCCCCAGCTCCAGAATCAGATTGGCCTTCATAAGGGAGTCCACAGAACTTCAAAAACCAATTGAAGTGTGAACAAAAAGAGAAAAATTACTTAGAACAAGGTAAAAGAGCTAGAAGCAGATTCAAAAAAAAAATACTTGTAGAACGGGAGGCATTAACTTGTTTTCTGGTATCAATAACAAATTAGTAAAGCCTTTTACTTTAATTTGTAAACACATTTCAAGACAGTTATTTGCTTGGACAATTGTACCACAACCACATTCACAATTTTAAGGAAGCGATACACACATAAAATTTAATTACACATTAAAATATATTTGCTGCTTGATATGAATTTTACTTGAGACTTTTTTGTCGGCTATCAGTGGTACCAATGAGCCTATACACCACTGATAAAAAGGCATTTGTTATTCATTACTATTTTTAGATATCAAATACTTTTCTATTTAGAAACTTTAAAAGTCACACACATTAAAAATACATAACCCACCCCCTTAAAAATGAATTGAGAGTTCGCTAGATGAGGGCCCTTTAATCGTAGTATCGATGTCATAGGGGTTGGACGTACATTATTGTCACTATACATCATAACTACAATGATAATCGCGCAGCGCGCGCTGTATAGACGATCGCGACAGGAGACTAACGGATAGTGTTAATGTCCCCCGGAACATTCGCCGGAACATCCTTTTGTTATATGTCTTTGTCAGGGGTGAGACATTTTTTTCGCATTTCAATATTTTGGATAACCATATTTTATTTATAGTTAATGATGCGCGTTGAATTGTGGATGTATGTGTTTTTGCAATATGAAAATAACTTTTGAATAAAGTTCGTAATTTCTCATTCTCTTGTGTCACGCATGTTTCACTTTATTTTGGCACTGATAATCGCCTCGACTTTTAACCTGACATAATTTCTTCAGTTGCTCTGCTGAGTGTTTTAGAATTTATATTGTATACCAATACTCACTAAATCTTCTACGTTAGCTGATCGCACTTTTAGTTATGTTTTTTCATTAATGTCCAATTTACCTTCCCAGATATCTTCTCTCCTTCTGTCATCTTTTAATCTCATCACGTGGTCCATCCACTGCATGGGTCTAATTCTCATTCATAGTGCTTGCATTTCTTGTGTTTGAGGTGAAGAGTCTCCTATTTGCAAGATGTGTAACACAGTTTTTTCTGTGTTGCACATTTTAACCCAGTGTGTACAGTTCAAAGATATCAGGGAGAGGTTAGGCCTGTGCTATGTTGTTTTCGGTGACGACAGGGTATAGCTTGTTTCTTTGATTTAAGCGGAACTAGATTTTCAATTCTAGTAACTTTTGCTGATTAAGTGAGTTTTTTGATCATTTGGTTTAATAAAAACTCACTTCAATCGTTAAAAAAAGCTGATGACAACTTAGAAAAATGAAAATTCCAGTTAGTTCCTCATAAACGTTTGGAATAGCCTATAGTCATAGGCTAATATTCTTCCTGAGGAAATCGAACTTATTGATTTATGTATAAAATTTTACACCTTATTTTTAAGTTATTTATTTTGATCTGTTATATATAATGATAACTGGTCCCGTAACAGTTTCTTAGCATCACTCTACGTTCAGTTGTTGAACAGATTTTTATTCTAATTTATTTGTGTTTTACCGTTTTACCGTTTTTTTATTGAATATTTGTATAAGCTTTTCGTTCTTTATTTATTGTTTTAATTATTATTTTTAGTATATACTCTAGTCATTTAGATGGACCATGCTAGGCACAAATAACCTATGTTGCTGTGCGTCAAAAATTTCATCTAACTAAATAACTTCCATTTTTTGTGCGACGATTCAATTCTTGAATATTTTCATTCTTGTGGGTTTTCCATTAACTAATTTTATCAAAGATAATTCCAGATTTTTCACGAATTTTTACGGGTCACTGATACGATACAGTGTCCGGGTCTGGATTCTATTTTTTAACTTATCACTACCTGATGGTGATTTTATTGCACAATTTCTTTAATTTCTTTGTCGGTAATCGTAGCACCTAGTACAAATTGAAATGATAGTGTTTCTAGGTCTGGGCTCCAAACCAGATTTGTTTGCACATTTCGTTTATGTATTTAGCTGTTATCAGTATTTTCGACCCCTTTGTGAAGAGAAACTTTCCTTTTTATGGGATCCAGAGTAGGGTGATCATTTTCTTGGAGACGGCAATGCGGGACGGAGCAAAAAAAAGGTCGTCACTTCCGAAATATAAGTGAAAAGCAAACAAAAAAAAAGGTCCTCACCTCCCAAATATAAGTAAAGAGCAAAAAAAAGGTCTTCACCTCCCTAATATAAGTACAGAGCAAAATTCTGCCCTGGGGACACCAAATCAAAATGCGGGACGTCCCGCGAAATGCGGGACGAATGGTCACCCTAATCCAGAGTCCTTTTAAAGAGCTCTGGTTTCTTTTGTGTAGTTGATCTAGGTAGTTTCTCTGGTTGATCTATCCCAACTAACACAAATTGCTTTATAAAAATTGTATAAACATTTTTACAGCAATATTATACAACTGACAGCTTTATAATTCAGTAACAAGAATGTCTATCGAGCAACAAAAAAACCCTTAAACTTGCAAAATAGGCGCAGGTTTATGAAACCTTTTGGCTATATTAATATTGCATACGCAACATTTAAAAACCTAATGGCACTCTTTGGAAATGTTTTTAAAATGGTTATAAAATAAATAATAAAACATTAATAAAACTTTTTGATTAGTTATATAGCAGCAACTTTTTATCTGTTATATTTATAGATTTGCTTGTTTGTAGCTGCATGTTAAAACAATTTTGCAACTGCGATACATATAGATGAAAAATCTAGTTGAAGTATAAAATCACTATGAAAATGACACATATATGCATTTTTATACTAAAATTTGCTACTTCTGAACTAAAATTTGCTTGCGGAGGCCAATTTACTGTGAAAATATAAGGTAAAACATTCAAAAATTACAACTCGCCAAAGATATATGATTTTTTTGCTAATTAACTCAATTAAAAATGTTATAGAAAACGAAAATATATATATATATATATATATATATATATATATATTTTAACTCTATTATTTCAATAAACGGGAAAAGTTCGTATTTAAGGGTAAAATATTAAAAAACAAATGTAAAATGCAAAAAGAAACTATTTTTTACTACTATTTCAGTTAAAATGGACGTCACTTTGTATTTACATTGTTCATAAAAATATGGCCGTTTTGATTATAAAACCTTAAGAAATCCTATAAAGCTACTAAAAAATTATTTAGACATCAGAATAACCAAATTGTTATTTAAATGGTTTATATATTATATAATCTTTACTATAATATAATATGTATAAAATGTTTTGATTTTATAATTGTGCAATTTATTACTTTCAGTGTTATATGAATTTTAATAAAACTAGCTTCGCAGCTATAAGCTGATATATAGTAGTTAATCGTAACCTTATTGCACCGATGTATTTGCTTGCCTTCTAAATAAAGCATTTATTTAAACCTTAACATAATATTTAATTTGCTTGTTGATTTTGGCTTTGTTTTATCATTTCTTACAGATTTAGATTTACTTTTCTTTATACAGTATTCCAATAAATTGCAAGAACCACAGTAGTCTGAAAATTATTTTATAATTATTGTCTTCTAAGAAATATAAAATATTTATAAGACATTCTTATGTTGTATCTATTGCAGTTTTTATAACATCAAAATATCAGATAAAAGTTATAAACTGGCTTTATAATTGTTTTCAAATCGATTATATAATAACTATAAATTAAACTTAATTTCTTATTTAGGTTTTATTACTAGTGTTATAAACCTTTTTTCATAGCAATTATGGCCGTTGATCAGGAAATAAGTTTTATTCATTACGAACTTGTTTGGCATCCTAAAATAAAGTTATATTATTATTATTATTATTATTATTATTATAAACCACCCATGCTTTCAACGGGACTCGAACCCGAAACCTTTTTAGAATTTTCAGGTAAAAAGGTTAATAAAAGATTTGCTTATATTAAACATCTAGAGCCACATACGTCAGAATTTTTTATTTATTTTTAGGTGCCAACCTAGGAAATTATTATTGCTTGCATGCATAAAACAAAAGTAAACTATAAATGATGTTAACAAAATATCTGCTCTCATGCTTTAATTAGGAATTTTATTTTTTAATTAATTAACATTAATTTGTAATAAAAAATAATTAAAAGGGCTCGTAATCCTAAAAAATAAATTGTTTATCAGGATCTGAACTATTTCTAGGTCAATTATTTTATGTTCATTATAAGTTGTTCTAGTATATGCTGTATAAATGATTTTCATAGATATATTTATGCCACCAAATTTTAAAATATGTTAAAAAACTTTTATATGAGAATTTAGCTTTATAACATGAATGCTGGATGCCATAAAATAATAATAATAAACATAGTGTATAATTACTTTATATTAAAGCTGATAGAACATTTTTAAAACTATTTTTCGACACCAAATTGCTTATACAGCCATTTAGTATATTTGAAGGTTATATAAAACAATTAAGTTATATTTGTTGCCATAATAAATATGCTATATATCATTTAAGTTTTATGTTGTACCTTTTGTGTTAGTTGGGATATGAGTCATCAGTTGATCAAAATCGACGAACAAAATCGGTTGCTCACCCGAAATATCAAACAGTAAAGAAAATACAGGACAAATTACAATCGTTTAAAAACAATAGCTACCAAATCATTATTTTCTGAATACCGTCTCATATAGGACTGCGAGGAAACGAAAAAGCAGATAAAGCAGCGAAAGAAGTAATCACCACCCCTGAAATAAATATACCAATTCCAAAATAATATTACACCAAATTCATTAAGAAGAAGATACAAGAAGAATGGAACGACTATTGAGCTTCCTAAACCCATTGAATGATTACATACGTTAGCTCTTCCAAGAAAAAATGTGGCTTCTCAGTCCCCCCAAGAAAAAATCTGGGTGCACCCGCGCAACCATTGTCGATATTATTATTATTATTTTTATTGAACCTATTCGTGTACATTAAAACTAAGGTAGAGTTATAACATTAAATTACTTAACCCTTTACCGCATAGTGTGCCATATATGGCACATTCCGATTTTTATTTTTTATTTTACTTTTAAAACTGAATCAGAACGTTACTTCATTAATGTTCATATATGCCACATACACAGCAATGGATCCTGCGGTATCTCAAGTAATAGGCTGCAATAGATTTGAGGATATCAAGCGGAATTTGCACTTCAACGATAAGTCTGAATTTATTGAGAAAGGACAACTAGAAGATACGACATTTTCTTTCAAAAATTCGAGAGCAACTGCTTTTAATCCTTAATGAAGAACACCTAGCAACTGACGAGCAAATAATACGGAATAATTTTCTTTTGTAACATAATGTAGAATCATAATGTTCCATGTATGGCACAAACCCTATTTTCATAAAAATAATAATTAATATTTTAAATATATTTTTTACTTCTTTGTCAATTGGTATGGAATCATTCACGAACCTGGATACTCTTTTCATCTGTTTTAGAATTGAAGACCTATCCAATCTCTGATCATTGCGATTGAATTTTTAACATATTCAAAACGCCAGAACCATTTAAAATACACAGTTAAATTTACAGCATCTCTTCTAAAAACTGTTTTCAATCGTTTTGCCTCCATTTTTCAAAGTTTTAATCAAAACCTCACACAGATGCTGCTCTTCGACCAGGTTCATGTTAAAAATCGCCGGGCTAGAGAAAATTTAATAAAAACCGCAATAAACACGAACGAATTAACTCAGCGATACAAACTCAACGGCAATCAACTCACAAATGTCACGCAATTTGCTAATATTTTTTAAATCAACCTCGAATATTGATATCTATAGCTAACAATTGCTAAAATCGCTAAATTTTGAAATTATTCTCGTATATCAGAATGTAACAAATAATGGCTCGGTGTTAAAACTGAAATAATTTATGCCTATATAATTTATTAGCAATTAATCAACAGTGTTGCAAAGTGACCGTTCGACAGCGTTAGCATATCACCCTCGATGCTCAGTGTGTGTTTATTGATATACACCCTGTATTGTTTAGTTAAATCCGTAACAAAACGCGTTCTCGTCAGTTGTAGCGGCATTGTGTTGGCTCTTGTTGCAGGGAACTCGAACATACTACAGTATTTTACACTCTCCCACTGAAACCCTTTGTTGAACTATTCAAATTGATATTTAATACCGAGTCTCTTTTGTATAGCTCTTGTTGTATAATATTCCATGAATATTTATTAATTGTTTTCTATGGCGTTATGTTAATTATGTTTTTCCAAGATTTTATATCTCATACAAGTCATAAATGTTAAATCAGTTTTACATTTATTTTAATGTTTAATTCGCATTTTAATGTGGGGTAACATAAATTTGTTGAGTAAGGACAATAGTGATTTAATCTATATAAATGAAATTAAAGACATAATCTGCTTTTTATTTTTCATCTTCATACTTCCTTTCTATACGTTTTTGCAGATGTTTGTAAGATAATATCCAGTGGTGTATCTATCGGTCGGACATGTCCTAGGGGACCCACTATCGAATGTTAAATTTTTCAGTATACATACTAGGAATGACGAGAATTAGAAATTTATGGAACCGGGTACCCGCCACAATTACCAGGATATTACCCGCTACCCGTTAATTACCCGCAAACCTTTAAATACCCGCTACCCGTCAATATCCCGTTAGCGAGTAATTACCCGTTAGCGAGAAATTACCCGTTACCCGTTAATTAGCCGCTACCCGTTAATATATAAAAATTGATGTGAAGTGTGAATTTTCAAAATTTTTAGGGTTTCGCAGGTATTTAGTAAGTGTATGATGATTATTTGGGATGCCAAAACAAATTTTATGTTAAAATATTATTTTTTGTTAATTTTAATTCGGATGCCTAAAACCATTATTTAGGTTTCTAAATATGTGCAATATTTTTTTATATAGCAAGGTTCATTAAGATTTTGAAAATTGCGCCTATTCCATTGGTTGTTTAAGTCATAACTCCGCCCCTCTGATTGCATGTATTCAATTTCAACAATTTCCACTGGTTATTAAATTTGCGCTTTTAATAATTAAATGCAATATTTGCCCAAATATAATTAGAATTTTGAAAAAATAGCAAAAATAACTGAAAAAAATATAATTGTCCCGAGACCGGAACAGAACGTTAGTTTGAAAATTAGTACGCGAGCATGCTAGCCATTACATTATCAAAGCATGCTAGCTTACTGCGTTACATAAACTATTAAGTATTTTACATGGTCAAGCAAAAAACACAAAAAATCGTTATTTTCCGAAAACATAATCTGATCAAAAATTCCTGTTGTACTATTCCGGTTCACACAAATGTACATTACTTAGAATTTTTTCAGAGTTTTAGTTTAAACCATCTGGTTTACAGGGTGTGGGACAAAAAAATTTTTGCACAATTTCAAAAAATTATTTATTTTACAAAAATAAAATTTTGATCGTTAATCCATGTACTAATAAAGGGCTTTCATTTGATACCCTACTTAGAATTAAAAAAAAAAAAAAACATATTATTTTTTTCGATGATGACAAATATCTATTTGCTTATATTTTTAGGGAGATATGTTTTTTAGATGTTTTAGTATTTTTCCGATATGCGGGTCAAAGAGTTGTATGAGCATGCCAAATTTCAACTCTAGGTTCAGCCGGTTGGCTACAATTTTTACCGAACAGACAGACAGACAGACAGACAGACAAACGACAAAATGACGGTATAAAGGTTTTTTGGTCTAAAATGGAAAGTTAGTATAGAAAAATTGATATGAAGTTTGAATTTTTTCACATTTCAAGGTTTGAAGGTATTTAATAAGTGTAAGAAGCCAACAGAACGCTGGATGTCTAAAAATATTTTTATTCATTATTTAAGTACTAAAGAGCTTCCATTTAATTTTTTTTACCTAAATTTAAATAATCAGCCATAATTTAGGCATTAATTAAAAAAAATGTATTTCTTTCGTACGTTTCTGGCTCAGATTAATGTACATTACCTATAGTTATTTCAGATTTTTAGTTTAATCTCTTTGGCCAAAAGGGGGCAAGAACTTTTTTAGCACATTTTAGGCCAAAATCGTGTTAAAAGAAACAAATGTTAAATAACTACTTTTCGTTCTTTAATCTACGTTTTAAGAGCTTCCTTTTGATAACACACAATAAATTTTTACAATTACACTAAAAAATCAATATTTTTCGAAAAACTAATCTGATCAAAAATTCCTGTTGTGCTATTTCGGTTCCTATCAATGTACATTATTGAGATTTTTAAAATTTTTTTAGTTCAACCCTTCTGGGAGATAGGGTGGGAGACCAAAGTTTTTTGGCATATATTTGACAAAAATCTCATAAAAAAAAATAGTTCAAAAATAAAAATGTGCTTGTTGATCTACGCATTAAGAGATTTCATTGTCACCTAAAATTTAAAAAAATATATATTTTTTCATTAAATACCTACATATTTGTTTATCTTTATTTCGTGATGCGTTCTTTGAAATCTTACTTCCAATATGTGGGTCAAAGAGTTGTATAATCATGCCAAATTTCAAATTTCTATGTTAAGCCGTTTGGCTACAATTTCTACCGTACAGACAGACAGACACATGAGTGACGTTATAAGGGTTTTTTGATGTTCATTCCCACTAAATCCTAGAAAAAGAGTTTTTTGGTCATACCTACAAACCGTAAAAACGTACTAGTACAGGAACTTCAGTTAATCTAAAATATTAAAATATGTATACACTTTTAACTTTTTACAATTTACCAGCCATTTTAAATACATACTACACAAAATTTTCCACCGTAATATAATTACAAATAGTTGTGGCAGCCATAATTCAAAAGACACATTACCGGGGCAGTTTCATTAGAGTGAGCTAGCATGGCTATTACCGCAGGACAGGGAGGTATGGAACGCACAGTGCGGGCAGCGGGCAGCGTGTGCCACCGGAAGGAAGGACTCTCCATTATCTGGCAGTGACACCATGACACGCCACGGCACGGCACGGTGATAAATCTTTAAATAAATCAGTGTCCAGCTCGCCGTGACCATCCAATGTCCTGCACGCATATAAACATACCGGATATAATACTGGGTGTTACAAAAGTTTAACAGTTAGTTAGACTAGATATTAAACAAAATAGAGTCGAGAAATGTATTACATGTCTTCAGCAATAAAGATAAAATAGGCAGTTAAACGAGAAACACTTTCAAGACATCTGAGCGACCGAGGGTTGGTAGGTCTAAAAAATTTAGAAAATAAACAAAAGACTTTTTATGAAACAAAATCTGAAATATCAACCTTTCATTTATACCCTTTTCACACTAGATCATTAAGACGAGTGAACTTAAAGTTCACCGATGTTTAAGATCGGTATGCTTTCACACTTGATGTTTAAATCTCTGGTGCTGTCATCAGCTACAGTAATTTTGTCCTTAAGTTACCGTCACAAATTACCAGTTTTGAACTGTCTGCGCAGACGCACATTTTGAATTATTATAAACAATTAAGGATATTTCATTTCATTCTACAATAAAGGCACTACAATAAAGAATATATTACACCTGTATTAACATGTAAGTCGATACATTTTAACTCAATTATTGTAGCTCTGTATTTTATTAAACACATTATTAAAATAAATAATTTTATTATAACAATAAGTATAAACTTCTTATAACGTCGATATAATACAGTATTCTTGTTTATGATAATATAAAATATTGACAGCACAAATTCAAGGAGTATTTTTTTATAATAGAAATTAAGTTGGCAATGCGGACGAAGTTTAAGACGCAGATCTCTGTCTTAAACAGGCTTGTATTTAGACGAGGCCATACGGTTTCACATTAGCGTTTAAAGATACATTCACTTTAACATCCGATCTTAAAGATCTAGTGTGAAAAGGGTATGAGTTGTTGTTATGTCTGATAATTGCTATACCCCTCTGAACTTGGCAGGCGACTTAAGTTGCGACATCATTAAAGATGAGCAAAAAATATACAATTGGCTCCAAAAACCTCTTCATGGGAAACACGATCAACGATCACTAAGGAAGTTCACGTGCTAGTTTCAAGAATAGGGGAATTTACTTTGCTGTATAAAAAGTTAATAAGTTTGGTGAGAAGAGGTACCAACATGAGATACCAAAAGATTGTACCAAAAGGAGGTATGTTTCTGGAAAGATAATGTATATCGTATAGATCATATAATGCTGCAAAAATTATGCACGAGAATCAACCATCAGGAAAACATAGCTTAGGTACAGTACTGGCTTAAGGGGGGTGGGGGATGTTAAGCGAACAACCAGGGCGCTAGGCCAGAAGGGCGGACGGGAAACTTAGTTGAAATTTTAATAAAAATTACTGAATTTTAACAATTTACGATTAATTAATAATTTTTCTTACGATTAGATCGACAATTTTATTGTCATTTAGTAGCTTACAATTTTTTCACCGGAATATAACGAAATTTTAACTCCAGCCCAAGCATTAAATTTCATTAAAAAGCGTAATATCTAAGAATTGTACCCAAATGTATGGCTAACATTAGTCATATTACTTACCATATCAGTGAATGTAGCATGCATGCAGAGCAAGTGGGAAATCAAATGGGATAACAAGTGGAGAAAGTAGTTTTTATAAATTCATTTAATTAAAACTTATTTAAGATCGACAATGTCGCAAACAAAGCTGACAGGTCTAGCTACTCTATCTGGTGAGAGTATTATTGCTGAAAACATTGATTTCTCCACTCTAATAAAATAGTTTTCCAACAAAAAGGCTCGAAAAATAAATTTTTAATTATTCATAATGTTTAAGACTTCATTTGATGATTGTTGTGGTTTTGGTTGGTAAAAAAACTGTATCGTTTTAATGTATTTTTTTTTTAATTTTTCACCAAATTTACCCAAAGAATGACAGTATTGAAAAGTACGGGATATCAAGGATAATTTAGATTTTTTAAATGGTAATGTATAGTTGGGTATCTTTGTATAGAGTATAGAGCTTTGAAAAGACACAACTTTTACTTAATAGTATTTATATTAAACACAAGTTTAATCAGGCATGACTTTACTGCATGCGTCGAGGTTAGAAAACGAGTCGTGAAGCGAAGCGAAGTATGGAAACGAAGTGCGGCAAAAAGCCTTATGGAACGAGTTAACTATACCATTTTTTCTATTTTGCTTTATCGTGCCTTTTAAAAAAATAAATTTGCGTAATATAATCAAACAACACCCTCGATTAGGGAATTTGGTATGTGCATGTACCGGCTGGCCGGACTGATTTGACAGTTTTATATTTTCCAAGGTAGCTGTCAAATATGATTTGTTAAATTTTACCCATTTTATTAAATTATTGTCAATAGCTCAATTCTTTAACTAAGTATTTGAATGCAAAATAATAAAAAAATAATAATAATAATATATTTTACGGTTTAAGAAGAATTATATTCTCTAAAACTACTTGAAGGTAAAATATTTATATTTAAAATTGCTCAAAGTGGCTTCCATTTTTGTTTAAACACTTTCGTATGCTTACTCTTAAGCTGTCTGTAGCTCGGAGTATGATATATTTTTCCTAAACTGTAAAGATATTAAAAATTTTATTAAGTTAAAGTTTTTTATTTTCAGAAGCTCTATCCAAAGATGCCCAACTTGAAATACGTTACAATTGAAAAAATCAAATTTGTCCTTAGTATCCTGTACTTTCGGTTTGTTCCGGGAAATTTTGTAGTGCCATTCTATTTTTTGGGTAGACTTTGGTCATTAGATTTTTTTCAGCTTACTTACACATTTCGTTTTCTAGAAAAAGGAGGTGGACCGGTGTATGGATATAAATGGGATGGGTATAATAATAAAATATGCATATCATCTATGCTTAAGCAGTTACTTCTACCACTCTGTATAACTATATAACTACAATCTAAATATTCGAGTAATATTTGGAATACTCGGTATAACTAGGCACATATCTAACGTCCATCAAGTTGAGTATAACAGTGAGTTTGTATGGTGGCAGTGGCGGGATAAATAGCGTGTGTAAAATGTGTGGTTGTAGCCGGACCATTAGGCAGGCAGCACGCGCTCCGGGCTTCCGGAGCGGGCTGCGCCGGAACTTGAAGCGAGCTCTGAGGTATGCCTAATGAACCTCGGGCAAACCAACGTCACGGACACATTGCTTTGTTTTCTGGTTTCGCACTAACATATTAGACAAAAAGACATTGTTAAACGACAAGTTCTTATAGACATTACATAAGGGAAAGTGTTAAAATCAACAACAGTTAATCGGTCCAGTGAAAATTTAAATCATATTTGCACGTGGTTAGATCAAAAGTTCCAGAAATATTTATTTATTACAATAAATTAAATAATGACACTGAAACTTTCCTTCAGCCAACAGAGTGGTCGAGCTCTGTAAGCCGAGTGAATTGTTAGGTTGTTAATTCAAGTTGCTAGTTCAAGGACCGGGGAATTAGAAAGTAAAAGAATATTTATGCTTACCGAGCGACGCCGGCTAACCAGCACTTATAAGCGCCGACAACAATCTTTCTACGTGTTCGTATCATAACTATCGCACGACAATGGTACCCTGGAACACCACACAAGAGATTCAAATATATATTTAAAAACTTTCTCAAGACATTCCATCTCCTAAATTCTTTTTGGAAGAAGATTTCTACTGATCGAACCAGATGGAAAAAATCATTGTTTTGGTCAGCACACCGACCAGCAGCAAATGATAACGTTCATTTTCTTTCGCCATTCAGATCTGTTAATAGATTGGACCTTTTAATGTATCACTCCGATCTTTCTAGCGTACCGAACTACATGTTTCCACATATCGGTCGTTTGCAGCAACATAAGCACTCACATAAGCCCTCCATCTCGATATAGTATTGCCAAGTACCCTGTATAACAATACTTATCAGATCTTCGGTTAGCTGATCTCTCCATCTTTTGCGAGGTCTTCCCACTGATCGACGCGTATTCAATCTTCCTTCTCATATCTTCCTAATCATTCTATCCTACATCATCCTCATAACGTGTCCTATCCACTGTAATCGTTTGCCTCTGAGTTCTTGG
The DNA here is from genome assembly GCA_963971575.1 of Liopterus haemorrhoidalis. Classification (NCBI taxonomy): domain Eukaryota; kingdom Metazoa; phylum Arthropoda; class Insecta; order Coleoptera; family Dytiscidae; genus Liopterus; species Liopterus haemorrhoidalis. The sequence continues at coordinate 30,246,563 of OZ020611.1, read as the reverse complement.
GTGATACTTGGCCTTGACTACAGTTCTCGGATATCTTTGTTCTTACGGATTCTCCATTCACCATGAATTTAAATGGGACCAAAGGTTCTGTGTAATATTTCATTTTCGAAAACTATGAGGTGTTGACGATCTCGCTTTGTTAAGGTCCATGTTTTGGAGCGATACATAAGTACGGGACGTACTATAACTTGATATAACTTGATCTTGGTGCTCCTCAAGTTTCGTTTTGAAGAGGGGACCAAGTGCAAAATACGATGCATTAGCAGCTTTAATTTTATTCGTAATTTCCTGCTGTATCATATTCACCTGATTTATCATGGTTCCCAGGTATTTGAAAGTAGACACTCTCTCAAATGTGTTGTCATTAATTTTTAAGTCGGCCGTGTTCTCATGACTGCGTCTACTAACAATTAGATACTTGTTTTTTTCATTACTGACGGTGAGTCCTACTTTACGAGCTTCAACATCAATAAGGTTAGTAAGGTATATTACTTCTTCAAACTTATTTGAAATAATATCCAGGTCATCTGCATACCCTAAAATCTTGTGGTACCCATTGAGCTCTAGACCAGTGTTACTCAACCGATGGTGCGCGGACCACTGGTGGTCCTCAGCAAAATTTTAGTGGTCCGCGAAAGGCTTATGTATAATTATTTTTGAGCTTTTTTGTTAATTTTTTATGATCTTTTGTTCATTTTCAGTGATTTTTACATTTTATTATATATCTGTTTATTCCCTACATAATACGTTTTAACTAAAATATAAATCTAATTTCTACCTGTCGGATTTGCTTTGTTTTGGAATCAACAATTTTCCTATTATTTTCTTTTTCTTCAATTTCTTTTCTTCTCTCCATTACCTCTTTCATCCATGTGTATCCGCAACCATTTGAGTTTAAAATATCTTCTCTAGTTCCTCCTTTGTTTCTCATTTCTTCACATCCTTCTAGCATATGTTCAATCGTCTCCCTTTCTTCTCTGCACATTCTACATCGTTTATCCTCCTCTTTTAACAAAAATTTGTTCGCCCTTTCTTCATTCCCACATCTAAACCTTGCAATTATTCTTTTTTTCCCGTTTCCCGCGTTTTTTCCCGCGGTCTTTGCATGTTCCAATTTTTTTTGGTAATTATTATTGTGCCTTGTTTCATTCATTCTCTCGCTTAATTCTTGTTGCTGTATGTCCTTCATTCTTTCTACCATCTCCTGCATTCCATGTCCACTTTCTCTTTTCCTCCGTACTTCTACTGTTGAAAAGCCTCCGTATTCATACATTTTACTTCTTTTTATCTCCCATTTTGATGGTTTGATGATTTGTTTAATAATACATTTATTTTTTGTGGTCCGCGGTACGTTTTCGGTTGAGAAACACTGCTATAGACCACGTTGGCTGGTATCTTAGGCTTTTCGTAACACCATCTCCAGCACGAGGTTGAACAGCAAAGGTGAGGTGGCGTCTCCTTGTTTGACTCCAGTATGAATTTCAAAAGGCTGTGACAAAAGGTTTTCTACTTTCACTCTGCTTATGGATCCCGACATAAGTCATACCATAGTCATCTTGATTAGTTTACTAGGGATGTCAAATTCGTACATGATGTCCCAGAGTTTTTCACGTACAATGCTGTCATAGGCTTTCCTGATGTTAAATATTCTTTTTATAGAATTGTCATCTTGGAATAGAATTGCATGGATTGCTCATAGTAATGTCTTCATTTTTATAGACGTAACGATGTGTCTTTATAATTTCTCTCACATTTATATCAACTTACGCTGCTATCCTTATTTGTATTCTAAGCTTTATGGCGCTAAATGTGTTAGTTTAAAACATTTCTCTAATTTATTTTCTGTATTTATTTTGTTATGTTGACATTACAAATGTAATTTTAAAAAGACTTAAAAGAGATTTTTAATTTTTATATAACTTCAGTCATATGCAGATTAGTTAATTTCATTGTATGAAATGTGTGTTCTTTAGATTAAGTTTTTATTTTTTTAAACCTTTTATAATGTTATTTAAAATATTTTTATACAGCAGCATTTTTACTAATTTCGCAAAGTAGATTTACAGATTAAAATTCTGCACTTGTATTTCATATTACAGTACGCATTTATTAAAAGAAATCTCTTATTTAGAAAACAGAAATTTTGTTAAATTTTTACACCAAGCATGAACAAAATGAAAATTATTATACAGTCTAAAATAAAATTAAAAAAATAGTTTCTTAAAAGTTTCTTTTGTGAAGCTCTAAAGGTACCCAACACGCCAGACGTTCAAATTTAAAAAATTTAAGCTGGCCTTGACATCCTGTAATTCTGGTTTATTTTGGAAAATTTGGATTCAATTGGCATTCAATTCTTTCGGCAAACTTTATAGGGTAAGTTTTTTCCCTACTTGCTCACAGATCTTCTTTTCATCGTCTATTTATGAAGCCCTCAAGCTCACTTAAAAGGTAGCCCAACATTTAAGTTTCCGAAAAATAAGGAAGAAAAAAAAAATTTTTTTTTGAACAAACTGTTTAAATACTGCTCAAAATATTCGCCTTTAAGATTTATACACTTTTGCATGCGTTCAAACCAATTCTCGAAATATTTTTTCCACGCTGAAGTTGGTATCTCAAAAACATGGTTTTCGAAGGCTTGAGGTGATGAAAATCGCTGTTCACGCATTTTTTGTTTGACATAGGGGAACAAAAAAGTAATTATGGGGATAAATCAGGTGAATACGGGCAATGAGAAATTATCGACGTGCTGTGTGGGAGCTTGCATTCTCATGATGAAAAATGATGCGACGTTTTTGGTTGTTTTTCCTAATTTTGCCGATGACTTCTGGCAAACAAATAGTTGTATACCATTCAGCATTAACTATACTCCGATCCTCTAAAGGAATGGTTGCGACATGTCTAGTACAATCAAAGAAACATGCTTCCTGCACGAACAACTTTTGTGGGTTTCGGTTCATCTTGGAAGACCCAAACAGTGGATTGTTGCTTAGTTTCCGGTTCATATGAATAAATCCAAGTTTTGTCACCTATAACGATGTTGTATATGGATTTTGCAGTACTTAGGTTGAATTATTTTAGCATTCGGTCATATTATGCGGAATCCATCGGGAACAGATCTTTTTCACAGCTAAATGTTCATGCAAAATCGAATGTATTGCATTTTGCGATATGCCAAATGATGCCTCTATCCCACGATAAGTCACAAGCCGATCTTCTTCAATCATTTTGCGCTAAGCATCGAGGTTTTTATGAATCACAACCGTTTTAGTCGACCTTCACTGACGGACGCACGAAATTCTGCAAACCATTTGTAAACAGTCTTTTTTGATGGTGCTTCATTACCAAAAGTTGGACGAAGCGAATTTATGCATTGTTATTTAGTTAGGCCTTTACTAAAATCGTAAAAAATCATCCAATAAAATCCTTCACGAGTAATATCTATTTTTTCACAAACTTGTTTTTCTAAACACTTACTGTCAACACACTACTCGGTCAGTTTATAAGCTGCCACTGATTTCACAATAACAAATGTCAAATTTTAATGAATATAGTAATGACACATTTCAATGTTGCAATCTAGTGGTCGTTTGTAAAAACATAAAAGGTAACCTTCGTATGAAAATTTGTAACGAAATTTTATCGATCTAATAGGATATTTTTAATTGTAAAAAAATAAATTGTTATGTAATTGTAAATAAACAAATTGCATTATATACACCATCTTATAAGTCAATCGACGCATATAGATATATAGATATTTAATATATCGGCTTAAAATTTTGCACAGATTCATTTCTAACATTGATCTACAGGCAAAAGGATAAATTTATAATAATTTTTTATAATTTCGACCAAATCGGAGATAATCGAGCGTGGACCTCAAGTCCATTCGACGTTCAGATTCCAGTATCCTCTCATGAATATCACGATTAGAGATGGGTCGTTCATGAACGAACCGGCTCACTGAACCGGCTCAGTACACTGACCGAAGTAACACGGTTCACCAAATTGAAATGAGCCGGCTCATGGCTCACTGTATAGTTTCAAGTTTCAAGGATACGATTGGTCGGGCGATTGTGAGCAGTGACCGGAGTGATCCGGATCTGGATCGATGTCATGTTGAACTTCGCGAGTATTCGGCTTGTAATGTATTATCATAAAGTGTATTTTGTCATCAATTTGTAGGGTAGTTTATTTGAAACTAATAGGCTTAGTCTGTATTTTCTTACAACCATACTATATAAAAATATTAAAAATATTGCCCAAATCTCAGATGTCCGATTTATAAGGGCAATAAACATTGCCATAAACTTAACACATCTGGTTTAAAATACAGTAACTACAAGTGAATTGTTTGTTTCAAAAATGTTAGATAAGAGCCGGGGCTAAGCGATGTTCTACCTACGAGCGAACGTCCGACAACTGACTGACCTGCGTCTCGGGATCATGTTTACAGTTCATATATTGCAAGAATTGGCTCTAAGCAAGAGCCAGCTCTAAGCGACGTTCTACCTACGACCGAACGACCGACCGACCTGTGTCTTGGGATCATGTTTACAGTTCATATATTGCAAGAACCGGCTCTAAGCAAGAGCCGGCTCTAAACGACGTTCTACCTACGACCGACCGACCGACCGTCCTGTGTCTCGGGATTATGTTTACAGTTCATATATTGCAAGAACCGGCTCTAAGCAAGAGCCGGCTCTAAGCGACGTTCTACCTACGAACTAACGACCGACCTGTGTCTCGGAAACATGTTTACTTAACCGGATCACTGAGCCGGATCAATGAACTGGTTCAACAAACTGAACGACCTCCACTGATCCGGTTCGTCTTCTGCTCGTGACTTCTGTCTATTACACTGGTCAACACAATTTTTGCTGACTTACATCTAAGACTTGTTTCTTACTAATTTGGTGCTGCTGAACTCAAATATCACATCAGTTTTTGCGTGTCACATCAGATTTTTGCTCTACAATAAATACATATTTTCGGCCAAAAAATGCTTCTATCGTTTAATTTTAGACGTCAATACTGTAATTGGTTCAAATTTGGCGAACAATAAGGACTAAATAATTAGAAAATATTCTTAAAATTTTATTTATAGTGAAAGAAAGAAAATGAGAACAGTTTTAACTACATTTTAATGCATTGGAGTGTTAAAATAAAAATACAAAATAGTTTAAGGATTAAATGGTCGTTTATAAGATCTTCTGGAGTGCACCATTCCCGATAAGTCTCTTTTAATACTCCAACAGTAGTCAGCCATCATGTGAGTATCCCACCTTCCTTGATAACGTCTCTCCATCTCTCCAATCCTGGTGGAAACGTTCACCCTGTTCATCACTAACATCTCCAAGATTGACAGGAAATTTGTCAAGATGACTGTTTAAAAAATGAAGTTTCACGCTCATGTTGCATCCCAGATGATAATTTTCAATCAGATTTTCAACGACCTCCACTTAGTTTTCGGCTTTTTTATTCCCAAGAAATTTTTTGATGAGCGCCACGAAAGACTGCCATGCATTCTTCTCCATATCATCCATATGTACAGTGAAATGTGGATCATTCACTAATTTTCTAATTTGTGGTCCGTCAAAAATGCCAGCTTTTAGCTTCTCATTACTGAGACTTTGAAATGTTTCAGATATATATTTGAAACAGTCACCATCTTTGTTCAACGCTTTTACAAACTACTTCATTAGACCCAGTTTAATATGAAGAGGGGAGAAAATGATTTTTGTTCGCTCCACCAAAGGTTCGTGTATCATGTTCGGGTCTCCAACTTTTAAATCTATTCTCACCGGCCAATTTTTATCCAATGCTTATCTCTCGCTCTGCTGTGCCACAAACACAAAAAACATGGATATTTTGTGAATCCACCTTGACCTTGAAATCCCCGCCGTTGTAAAATGGTTTATAACAAGTACCTGCATGTAAGGCGTTCCTACGACATATATTGGACAATAAGAACGAAGTTGAAATTAAAGTAGACGCATATCAGAAAGTGAAAAGGTGAAAAAAGTCAAAATACGATATAACAAAAATTTGACGTGATAGGCAGAAACTGTTAACCTTTTTGGAAATCAGCACCCCAAAATTAGTTAAAAACAAGTATTAAATCTAAGTCAGCAAAAAAAGTTTAAATTTGTTGACCAGTGTTATTAGTCGAGGAACGAAAAGTTTTTTTACATAATCTACATAACAAAATAGCATACCTACAAATATCTTTAAGTGGCGCCTCTTCTATTTTTTTTTATTTATTTTTTTGCAAAGAATAACATTTTTACAAAAAATCTTTACAATGTACCAAATATAATCTATTATAAAATGATGTAAAAATCTATTGAAAATGAGATTGGCCACATATAGTACCCCATTGTGCATCTCCCTGGGGCGATTGAACAATAGAAATATTGAACTCAATTATCAAAAGTTACTGGAGGTATACCGACATTGGTAACATCAATATGCCCCTCAAAACAATATAATATCTAACGGTTTAGGAGATTTTATAAAAGGCCCAGGGATGTTATACTTTGTCGGTACATATAACTTTATTTAATTTGTGTTCGGCGGTGTATATACAGTGGGATCAAGATAACTTCGGTATCTTTTAAGATGGATTTTAGATTTGTATGCTGGAAGATTTTTTTTTATGTTAAAGATTGCCCTGAAAGGTTTCCGCAATATTAAGAGTTTATTATGATAAACATTTTATGATAAAGATATATTTTTATTGAATAATATAGATGTTATATTGCAGTAATTTAAATTGAAATGATGATAAACTCCACACACATATTGATATCAGATATTTGAGGTTCTTGGATGATAATTTATCTTGGTTTCCAAAGATATAACAGAGATAAATATGTTGTTTTGAGCCGAAAATGAAAGCCGGAAATTGGATAAGATTCTGAATACAAGTAAACCAAAATGATGACCATAGTGGAATAAAAAAAAAAAAAAAAAAATTATAATACAAAAACTTTTGTTTTTTCTTTTTTCTGGTAAAAAGGGGTGATTTTTCTTAATTTGGGGTCGTTAATAATGTATCTGATCTCCAAATTTTTTCTTCATTCTTCAGTTCGCTTAGAGCAAGTATTTTATTAAAAACCAGTGGCGAAGGGAAACCTCCGCTAGACTTGCCCTCCCATAAAAAAAATATTTAAAAAAAAATGTAAACTTAAAAAATTTTTTTTTTTAAATATTTAGATAAATCTTCAAAAATACATCAAATTATGTTCTATACCAATTTTTGTCCAAGGCTTGCTTTACTAGTTACGAATTAATTATCATGACCATGGAAATGTTACATATAAGTATGAAAAAAGTGAGACTTTACAAAAATTTTCCGAAATTTTTCGTTTTATCAAAAAACGTCTCAAATAAAAGTTATTAATTATTGCATTTATAGTAACTTTTGTTCAATAAATTTTTTCTAAATATTTTTCTGTTGCTAAATATTCGCAAAAATCTTAAAATCGACACGAGTAAACTCCCATTTTTAGTAAACCGATTTTCATAAAAAACAATAGGGTTCTTCCCATTTAATAGGAGAATTTTTTAGTACCAGAACGAACTCTTTAAGTTAAACCGTTTTTGAGTTATCGTGTACACACACACACACACACACACACACACACACACACACACACACACACACACACACACACACACACACACACACACACACACACACACACACACACACACACACGCACGCACGCACGCACGCACGCACGCACGCACGCACGCACGCACGCACGCACGCACGCACGCACGCACGCACGCACGCACGCACGCACGCACGCACGCACGCACGCACGCACGCACGCACGCACGCACGCACACACACACACACACACACACACAGGATTTTTTGGATTCCCTGGACCATGAAACGTGGTCATCCGTCAAAATCTCGACATCGAAAATTTTCGCGATTACAATACTTGCCCCTTATATATTAAGGTCGGGCAAGTAAAAATTGATGTGAAGTGTGAATTTTGCACACATTTCGGGGTTTTGTAGGTATTTCATATGTGTAAGAAGGCAATATAATACTAGATGTCTAGGAATATTTGTTATATAATTACATCAAAAACAATTTTTTTTTTGATAATTCTTATTCTTTATTTGAGTACTAAGAGCTTCCATTCAATTTTTTAAACAAAATTTAAGTAATTTGTTAAAAATCCCAGCGTTTTAGTCTTCATTTGCTTCGTATTCAAGTCTTCATTAGATTAATAAGAAATATATTGATAAATGACTTCATTTATTCCTCTTTAATTACTTTAAAACAAAAATCTAAAGTAATTCAAACAATAAGTTGAATAACAACGTATATAGTATAATAAAATAACTGAGCAATACACATTAAGTTCTGAAGTGTAGAGTGTAGTGTGGTTTTCATATGCGTCTACACATATGAACTTGGTCCGCAGTTGTTAAAATTTGTTTATTATATTTTTAATTTCAAAAAAAGACACACACTATCTTATCTAATACAAAAAACTAAAACATTATAAGCCATAATTTAGCCTTGAGTTAAAAAAAAAATCAAAAACACAAAAAGTGTAATATTTTTCAAAAACGCAATTAGATCAAATATACCTCTCGTACGTTTCCGGCTTAGATCAATGTACATTACCTATAATTTTTTCAGATTTTTAGTTTAACTCCTTTGGGTATGAGGGGGCGGGACAAGATCTTTTTTAGCAATTATTTGTTAAAATCATGTTTAAAAAAATTAATTAGAAAAAAACTACTTTTCTTTCCTTAATCTACGTTCTAAGAGCTTTCTTTTCATATCACACAATAAATTTAAAAAAAATTACTTTAATTATGGACGACAAAAAATCGATATTTTCGAAAAAGTAATCTGATCAAAAATTCCTGTTGAACTATCTCGGTTCTCATCAATGTTCATTAAGGAGATATTTTCAGATTTCTAGATCAACCTCTCTGAGAGATAGGGTGAGGGACAAGTTTTTGGCATATTTTTACCAAAAATCCTATAAATAAAAGGTTTTTCAAAAATAAAAATTGCTTGTTGATCCGCGCATTAATAGGTTTTATCTGGTATGTTACTCAAAATAAAAAATAATAAAAACATATATTTTTTATTATATACATAATTGATTATTTATCACGGGATCTGTTTTTTTAAACGCAGTATTTTTCCTAAATGTGGGTCAAAGAGTTGTATAAGCACGCTAAATTTCAATTTTCAATGTTAAGGCGTTTGGCTACAATTTCTACCGTACAGATAGGCAGACACGTGAGTGACGTTATAGGGGTTTTTTGGTGATCATACCTATAAAAGCCTAAAAAACATTAAACCTTTTTTATATGACATTTTTAAGATTAATGGGAAAGAGTGCAAAATTACATGCAAAATTACAAACTCGCTTAGTATATTATTATATACACTCAGAAATATGAGAATATTACCTATAAATCATAACTTAATAACATTGTCACAATTATGGTATAATTGTATTCTAATGCCTCAATTCCTTGAGCAGCCTTTAGGCTGTGTAGGTCAAGGCTGCTGACTTACGGTTTTGGGAATTAAAGAATGTGCAGAGTGTTACGTGTTTGTCAACATAAGTTTTGAACTACATTCTAATGTGTTGATAAACATTATTCAATTGTGATGACTATGGTCTTTAATTGCTGCCAACGATTACACAAATGAATAATGTTTCCAAAACAATTGAGGTAGGACCTAACGTCATAGTGTCCTGGTTAACAGTTATAAAATGGTCTTAGGGAATAGAGTCGAGGTTAGTCATTCTTGGTAGTCAAGTAGTAGTCATTCTTGTGACCAGTCGTCAGTCCGCATCACGCTACCCAAGGACCAGCCCAGCTGTTGAAGTCACCAAAACGAGATGTAAGTGTTGTCTACAGGGCTTCTCCACGTGTTCGCCTCGTGCGGATACTTGGGGTAGTTCGACCGAACCTGGAGTAGTCGGGGCAGGGGCAAGAATGAGACTTACTTCAACTTCTAAACGAACAACACCAGCAGCCATTTTGACCAACAATTGTATTCTGATGTAAATTAATATTATATAATAAATTTTGTAGAAAAGATTCCGTTCTTGACTTCACCCCGTGACAATATTATCTGCAACAGTTCGTTGAAGAAGCGGAAAAATATCCGCTGCATACGAGGTCTTCGGTGCAATTTTTGGACACAAGCTTATATTACAACTAATTCAAATGTATCTATATGAGATACGTTTACGGTCTCTTATTCGTTTCTTATATTTTATATAAGAAACGAATACGGACTCGGATACGGATTTTTATTTTTTACGGATCATCCGCGGATACGGATACGAAGCTCCAGCACACCCCTAGTACGAATGTACACGTATATAGCGTGCCATACTACTACGCAATAAACGCAAATCCTGTTGTCTGATTCTACCTTAAATTATCTTTGCACTATTTGTGGCAAAATGTTCGTATCCCCAATTTTCTTTTTCAGTCATGGACGGGAGCACTCTCTTCGAAATTACTGAAATATTTTTTTAAGTATTTCTTTTAGTAGCGAAATGCTTTCGTCGATTCGACGTAGCCGTTATATAATATCTTCTTAAATTTAGAATGTAAAGTATAATTCATTTATCGTCACAGTAACTGCTGATTACAGTCCTGATTTCAAAAGTACAATATACTCATTTGACATTTCAATTCCCCTAAAAAAACGTCTCTGACACCCCTATTACTATTAAAAATGTGTTCATTTCCATGCACGTGACCGACAAACGTTTTTAACCCCGTTCAATTTTTATATTTACGGGAATTAGCAATAAATTGCACGAATTTGAATTCATTATGTTTGGTGCATCATTACTGGCACGTGTAACGGCGGCCCGTTATTCCAGTTACTGTTAGTTTTTGTGACGTTTTGTGGTAAATACGTGTTCGTGAATGCGGTTGTGATTGCCCTATTCAAAGATAATCTGCTGTATTACAGCGTTTGTTAACGCGTGTGAGAAATACGGATAAAAAATAACAATGAACGGATTACAATTAAATATACTTGTTAACATGGATGAATACTGCGAATAGTTTTTGCATTTTTTTAAATTAATTTGAATAAAGCTTTTACTGTTCTACATTTTAAATCAGTGTTTGGTATATTTTAAGAATTCGTAGGTCACTTTTTTTGTAACCAGTAGGCGCACTCAGGGGTCTCCTAGGCTTGAGCCCCCTCCAGCACTTAAAAACACATGTTTAAAGGATACATTTTTCTTGCAATTGAGCGTAAGTCTGCCACAAGAATAAACTTTGGCTTCTCAACACCCTTAAGTAAAAATTTTAGCTTCTGAGCCCCCCCAAAGAAAAATTCAGTTAACCAGGATACTGACGAAAAGATAAACGATTCATAAAACATAGTAAACATTTTTCTCTTTCTTCTACTTCTTTATTTTGTAAGTAGTTTTCTGTTTTTCCTTCTATACAGTTTAATTCGGAGTTAGGGTCCAAATGATAATTAGTTCCTTTTTTTTGTAGACGCTTATAGAAAAACTGTGTGCTATCCCAAACGATACAGGTTAATGATTAAATTCTGTTTTAGAGTTGGTCTACACAGATATGTGGCTTTTGCAAGATGCAGCTCACACCGTCTATCAAACTAAGGAACTTGAGAATGGTTTTTTGAAGAACAGATAATTTCCAGGCACATGCAGATTCAGTGGCTTTCTTGATCGTCCAGTTTGAGGATATCTAAAAAAATTGATGTAAAGTGTGAATCAAGGTTTCGAACCGGCTTCAGTTAATGTTTATGGGACTGAACCAAAATATAAAATACATTGTATTTAAAATTATTTTTTAAACTGATAAGTAAAAAAAAATCGCTTCTATTATCACGGGGGGAGGGGGTGTACGCCCAGAACCCCTCTGGCAGCAGCCTTTGTATGATTATTACAAAATAAGGAATAAAATGTTCTTCTAAATTGTACTAGAATAGTATATTCTGTAACAAGGTTGGAATGAGAAAATTCGATGCGAGTGGAACATTCCAAGCGTGAGCCGCAGGCGAGCGTGAGGAACCACGAGCATCTAATTTTCTCTTCCAACCGAGTCACAGACCCTACTTTCTCCACGACCACCAGAAAGAAAAAAAAAATAACAAATAATTATTTTAACAAACATTTTATCTTAACAAATAATTTATATTACATAACAAATTAATCAATTAATTAAACTATTTTTTTAATGTATTATTTGTTTAATTTTAATTTAATTTACCGCACATCGGCCACTATTTTAGGTTAGGAAGTTATGTTGCATTTATTTAATGTAAACGTTGCATATATCTTAATGTAACCCTACAAAAACAAAAGACAACAAGTATGGAATAGTTATTCCATAACAAGTGATGGAATGAAATACACGCGAAATGCATAAGAAGATAAGTGCTTTAGAATAAGATTCCAACTCTTGTGTTAGAATATTAACTTTCTGTAGTCAAAATTGGTTTTATAATTGGTAAATTCTATAGTAGTCGTGGAGAAAATAAATTTCTAATAAAAATAAAAGCATTTAAAAATGTATCACTCGGAACTGAACCGAAAACCGAAAAAACCCATTATTTTTGCCAGAACGAAAACCAGGACCGAACTGGTATATATATTTTTAATTGAACTGGAACAAAAACCGAAACGAAATAATAACGCTTCGAAGCCCTGGTGTGAATTTTCACACATTTCAGGATTTTTTGGTCATTTCTGCACAGATTTTGATCCACCATTTTTCTTCCGTGTTCGTGTAGTTTTTCGATTATCGAGTTGGGCAGATCTTGTACCTGGATTGACATTGGTCTTTGTGGTGCATCTGTGGTTTCTTTAGCAGCGAAGTCTGTAGCTCCATTGCCAGGAATTCATGTATGGCTTGGAACCCAGACTATAGTGACGTAATTTCGCTTTTTTTTTACTGACCGTCAACATATATAAGGAAGGTATTGTGATCATACCGATTTTGACATTTCGAGATTTCGATGGATCTCCACAAATTGAGCTCCCTACATAACGTTTTGACTATTTTTAGCATGATGTCTGTCGGTCTGTCTGTCCGTCTGTCTGTCCGTCTGTCTGTCCGTCTGTCTGTCCGTCTGTCTGTCCGTCTGTCTGTCCGTCTGTCTGTCCGTCTGTCTGTCCGTCTGTCTGTCCGTCTGTCTGTCCGTCTGTCCGTCTGTCTGTATACACGTGCAGAGCAAATAGGCTGAAAGGATTTTTATGAAACTGTATATTTAAGCTTTTAACATCAATGACACGAGTTGATCAACTTTTGGTAAAAATCGGTTGACTAGAAATAGGAGTTTACTCGTATCGATTTTAAGATTTTTGCGAATATCAAGCAACAGAAAAGTATTTAGAAAAAATGTATTGAACAAAAGTTGCTATAAATACAATAACTAATAACTTTTATTTGAGACATTTTTTGATAAAACGAAAAATTTCGACAAATTTTTGAAATTTTTTTAAAAATTTTTCTTACTTAATTGTAACGTTTCCATGGTCATGATAAATAATATCTCTTTTAGAAAATATTAGGCCAAGTTATTTCTACTCTGCTGCTAGAATGTATTTTATACAAGTAATTTACGATGGCGGTCGGTCCTGTGGTGGCCACAGTTGATTTTTTTTTGATGGTGTGGATTCTTTTTTGGATTATTTGCGTGTTTGCGTATTTGCTTTTAATATTCCCTACCTCCTTAATTGCCCCTAGTGAGTCTGTACAAAGAGTGTTGGTTCTCCGAGATGAGAATATCGTCTATTGCTTGGTGTATGCTCTATTTTTCAGCCGTGGATGTAGCCGTGGAGTTGGTAGTAATGAACTTTTGGTGGCTATGGCGACTCTGTGCGAGCTCTTGGCAACATCGGTATAGTAGTAGGAGGCACTTGGATGGAGATTATTGCAAATCTTGTTTTCAACATTTTAATGATGGACACTTGCATTAAAAGATAACTACTTTGAAGATATAATATTTAAAAAAGTTATTGTAATCATTACAGAATTGAGTACCTTGGGGTCAGAATCGGAGTCGGAATCAGATGTTTTAGGTATCGACTCCACAGCCCTGACACAACATTTTCTATTCAAAATTAATATAACCACTCACTAATCGAAAAATTACGTCCAACACATTTTTATAAAGATTTATAGTTGTTAGTTGTTACCAAGGGACCTTTAAACGTTGGTCGATTGTCCGGGGGGTGAAATCAGTGAACAATTGGGGTGAACAGTGCTCACACGTGTGGGTAGTTGCGTGTGTCGCACAACACGTGCGAGCGTACGTCCGTCACCAACCAGACGAGAAATGATGTTTTTTAACGGATATAATCTAAAAATATTCACAACTCCCCCACTTTCTCACACTTTTAACATTTTAATGATGAATATTTGCATTAAAAGATACTTTGAAGTAATGTTTAAAAATTTATGTCAGTGTGAATTTTCACATATTTCAGTATTTGATATCAAGTATGTCAAGAGCTAAAAAAAAAAAAAAAAAATGCTGTTTAGCTGGGACATCTTTTGGTCCTATTATTTTTAGTACATTATTTTTCATTTAATGCTCTAACCCAGCGGTTCCCAACCTTTTTCTCTCACGTACCCCTTGATTAGAGTTTTCAGTTATGAGACCCCCAATCTTCAATACCCGCACCAATTCCATATTTTTTACATTAGCGAAGATCAAAACAAATAAAAATAGAATTCAAATAATTTTTACCCACTTTTAATCACAATTAACTTATAATGAATTCGTCATATTTTAAATAGCAAATAGCAATCTTGATATGCGAATCTTCCATAGTGGTTCTTAATAATTTTAATGCGATCCTTGAGCTTGTTTCATGGGTCCGAGTTTTTTAAAATCAAGTCCAAATGAAGACAGATATAACCTAAAATAAGGAGGTGCATCAAACTTGTTGAGATATTTATTCTTAATATACGCCTAAGACGAGAATGTTCTTTCGCCTAGCTCTGTGTTCGTGAAAGGTAATAAATATTTTATTGCTTTGTCACTGAGTTCTTAGTACTCTTCTTTCACTACAGCCTAGAAGTAAATGAGATTTCTTTTTTTTAAATCAGATACAAAAGAAGAATCAATGGTGGGCTGGTCTAGCGACTATGGTACTTCTGTGTCTGTAAAACTCTGGTATTGTTCGCCATTATTTATATTATTTTCGCGTACCCCCAATCGGTCCTCCGCGTACCTCAGGTTGGGAACCGCTGTTCGAACCTATATATAAAATTTTAAAAGAAATATTTTTTCAACACTAATTTTCAGTGATCATCATCCAAAAATTTAGGAGAGAAAAATTCCAATAGCAATATTTTGGTTAACACAACATAGGTGATGGAAACAAGGCAAAACAAAATTTGTTTCTTGATACACACACTCTTAAAAATTCATAATTTTCAAGATAAAAAGATGAAAGCGGGTCGCAAGAGGCAGCTAAAAATGTAGGGCTCAAGATCAATGACAAAACACTAAAATGATGATACATCTCGAACTGAGCGAGGCGCTGAAACTCGACGATGCCATTATTGATATTTATAAGTATCTTGGATACGAAATACGAATTGACAGTGTCAATAAAACGTGCAAAATCTTCAGGACAATATCACAAGGATGGGCATCATTTGGTAAACTACTAAACATTTTAAAAAATAATATCCCAATGTGCTTTAAAAAGAAATCTTTCGGACTATGTGTTATGCCCGTCTTAATCTACGGAGCGGAAAACCAAAATTTGACTAAAGCTTCTTCCTTAAAGCTTCAAGTAACCCAAAGGGCTATGGAACGAGTTATGCTCGATAAAACGTTGAGGGACAAAAAACCAAATGCTGAAGTTTATGAACAGACGAAGCTTACTGACATCCTTGTAAGAGTAGCATGAACTTAAAATGGGCAGGTTATCTAACTAGAACAATAAACGATAGATGAACCAAACGGTTTCTCGAATGGAGACCATGGGTAGAAAAACATAGTCGAGGGAGACTGCCCAGTCGCTGTACTGATGACTTAATGCAAACGAACGGGTTGCAAGAAGCTCAAGACATAGAAAATTGGAAATTTTTAAGGGAAGCTTACATCCAGCGGTGGATTGGAACGGCTGATGAATGATGATGAAGTTTTATTTTACTAATAAAATTTTTCAGTGATTTAATTTTTTTTAGCACTAGTTGTGAAATATTTTATTTTCACAGAGGAAATGGTGCATAACAGCTATGCATCATTTCCTCTGTGGGATCCTTTGTGTACTCTTTGTGGGTCTTCTTTACTTAGCAGATATATACAAAACACCGAAATGTGTGAAAATCCACAACTCACAATCATTTTTTTAATAACATATTTTGGAAGCTAGTGATAACATTGACCATTTTGAAGTACATACATGCCCAGCAAAATATAATTAATAATTAATACAATAAACCAATTAAAAGATTATAATTGTTTATAGTAAATGATTGTATGTTAGCAGCATAAACGGCAGTATCATCCAATCGCATGCACCCCTACCACCACACAGACACAATGACATTAGTACGTGGCGACCTACTGATAACCTACTGTACTATACGTAATCAGTTTACAAAACAATTTGTCTGGCAACTGATGCGTGATATACTCGAGAGAACTCTATTAATATTTGTAGATTTGCCGCTTGGCCATATTTCACGCGGCGTGTTTCGTGTTATCCCCGACAGAGGCGCTCTCTCTTCTGACGGAATAATTACATTTAAACATAAATGAAATTGTGTTACAGAGATTGATATTGTCGATGTTTGAGGGAAAGACTGCCGCAACACACATATGGAGCAAAAATTAAGTTATATCCGTTGAACTGGATGTACGCCTTAACTTCCAAGTTGACGTAATGTTTTGTTGACTGGATTGCGTCATATATAGTGTGGGAAACGAGGGAAATGCTAAAGAACAGGGTCGGCTTTACACGATAAGCAGACGATTCGAAGCATCTGGGCTAGAGATGGATATTTTGACTCAGTGGACATGGTCCACTTTACTGAGCCGGTTCAGTAAGCGTCTCTCCATAGAACGTCAATCAGTTCCACCACCTATTCAGCAACATCATTGTTAGTTTTCAATATGCACGTGCTAATTCTCCTTCTGTCTGCATTTGCATTTTATGAATTCAAGAGCTAATTTACGGCTTGTTGACAAACTCAGTCTCTCTGTACCTCCATCACTGTACTGCTTTAAAGAGATAAATAAAGAAGTGAATTATCTTTTTGTAATGATTAGTTTTCAACTTTCGGGCTTATAATAAAGTAAACAATTCACTTTAGTTTTAAGTAAGCAACTCTACAATTAGAACGATCTGCTGACCACGGAAAATAGCTTTTATTGTAAAAAATAATTTTTAAGTATAATAGTTTCCCAAAAAAGTAATGTTATTGGGAAACATTTGTCGAATTGAATAATAATAAGGCTAAATATGAATTCTGGAAATATGTTATTAGTGCAAAAGGTGGTTCCACAAAAAACTTAACTAGTCATATGAGCTGCTATGTGCATAATACATCACAAGCCGAACCCTCGCGAAGCTCGATGCGAATTCAGCTCACTTCGGTCACAGCTCACAATCTTGCAAACTTCTTCTTCTTTGGGCTATGTCAGTCGGGTTGACTTTTGGTCCTACTCACATAGGTTCTCCATCTTGATCTGTTAATTCAGTTCTTTCCATGTGTCATGTAGCCCAATACTTGGTAGATCTTTGGTTAGCTTTCCATCTCTGGTCTTTCCACTGGTCGACCGGTATTCAATTTTCCCTTCCATATCTTCCTAACCATTCTGTCGTTCCTCATCCTCATCACATGTATTAGCGAAGTCTTCCCACTGGTTGACAGGTATTCAATCTTCTCTACTATATCTTCCTAACCATTCTGTTATCCCTCATACTCACCTTGTGTCCTATCCACTGTAAATCGTCTACCTCTCAGTTCTTGTGTGATACTCGGCCTTGAGTACAGTTCTCGGATATCTCTGTTCTTACGGATTCTCCATTTACCATTAATTTGAATGGGACCAAAGATTCGGTGTAATATTTTATTTTCGAAAACTACGTTGCGTTGTCGATCTCGCTTTGTTAACGTCCTTGTTTCGGAGCCATACATAACTTTTATTTTCGAAAAATATTTTTTTTTATGTGTTTTTTTGCCAGAAATGTGTCAAAAAACTTTTGTCCCCACATCTATCACCCTGGGAGGTTGATCTAAAAATCTGAAAAAAGTGTCCATAATCAACAATGATGGGAACCGGAATAGTTCAACAAGAATTACTGCAGAGCCGCAGTAAGGAAAACTTGCGCTAGAGGCAAAACTGTGTTTTGGCGCCCTTGGCAAAAAAAGGTGGTCCTCACCTCTCAAAATCCAAGTGATGAGCAAAAAAAGGTCCTCACCTCCTAAAATCCAAGTGATGAGCAAAAAAAAAGGTCCTCACCTTCGCAATGTGGCGCCCCTTAGTCAAGCTCGTCGGCGCCCTTTTCATTAGTGCGCTAGGGGCCGTCGCCCCCTCCCCCCCCTTACTGCGGCTCTGAATTACTGATCAGATTAGTATCTCGAAAAAGTCGATTGTTTTGTGCCGTCGACAAAAAAAAAAAAATGTATATTTTAAATTTATTGTGTGATTTAAAAATAAAGATCTTAAGACGTAGACTAAGGAATAAAGGGTAGTTTTTTAAATTCATTTCTTTTAACATGATGTGCTAAATCAGTTCTTGTCCCGGCCCCTTTTATCCAAAAGGGTTAAACTAAAAAACTGAAAAAATCAGAAATGTACGAGAAGAATCAGATTCGTATTTGAAAAATATTGCAGTTATTGGGTTTTTGACAAAATTAATTGTTTTTTTAATTATTGGCTAAATAATGCCTAATAATGTTATGGATTTTTTTTGTTTGTATTTATGGCTAAGATAGTGTGTGTCTATGTAAAAAAATTATGTGAAGTGCGAATTTTCACACATTTCAGGGTTTCGCAGATATTTAGTAAGTGAATGATGATATTTAGTAAGTGAATGATTTTTTTTTATATTAATTTTAATTCGAATGCCTAATACCATTATTTGGGTTTCTAAATATTTGCAGTATTTCTTTTATATATCAAGGTTCATTAATATTTTGAAAATTGCACCTACGGCTTCCATTGGTTGTTTAAGTCGTAAACTCCGCCACTCTGATTTCGTATACGTACATTCAAACATAGAATTAAATTATAATTTCAACATTTCCCACTAGTTATTAAATTTACGCTTTTAAAAATTAAATGCAACATTAAATTAAATGCAACAATTGTAGTCATAAAAATATAACTACAATTTTGACAAAATAATTTAAACAAAATAAAAATGCAAAAAAAAAAACCGAAAATATAAAAATTGACGGGATTCGAACAGTAGTTTCAACTCACGAAGCAAAAACGTTACCACTGTACTACGCAGGTTCACTCATTTACTATGTTAAATAGCGGATTAAATATTTTACATATTTTAGTTATAGTATTTAGAATTTTTTCAGATTTTTAGTTTAAACCATCTGGGCTACAGGGTGTGGGACAAATTTTTTTTTTTTGCACAATTTTGGCAAAAATCGTGTCAAAATAATTTATTTCGCAAAAATAAAATTTTGATCGTTAATCCACGTATCAAGGGCTTTCATTTGATACCCTACACAGAATTGTAAAAATATATTTTTTTTTTTCGATGAGCATATATTTGTTTATATTTTTAGGGGGATATGTTTTTTAGATGTTTTAGTATTTTTCCTATGTGTGGGTCAAAGAGTTGTATAAGCATGCCAAATTTCAACTCTCTAGGTTTAACCGTTTGGCTACAATTTTTACCGAACAGAAAGACAGACAGACAGACAGACGACAAAATGACGGTATAAGGGTTTTTTGGTCATACCTACAAAACCCTAAAAATGAAGTCATTTATCAATATATTTCTAATTAATTTAATGAAGACTTGAATACGAAACATATGCAGAAAAAAAAACGCTGGGATTTTTGGAAAATTATTTAAATTTTGTTTAAAACATTTAAATGGAAGCTCTTAGTACGAATCTGGAAGCTACTTAGATATTAATGTGATTATAGAACAAATATTCCTAGACATCTTATTCTGTTGGCTTCTTGCACTTATGAAAAACATACAAAACCCTGAAATGTGTGAAAATTCATACTTCACATCAAT
Organism: Liopterus haemorrhoidalis; assembly: GCA_963971575.1. Taxonomy (NCBI): domain Eukaryota; kingdom Metazoa; phylum Arthropoda; class Insecta; order Coleoptera; family Dytiscidae; genus Liopterus; species Liopterus haemorrhoidalis. The sequence goes on along the minus strand of OZ020611.1, from coordinate 30,226,320 downwards.
TTTTTGAACTTTAACGACGTATGGATCTAGTAGATTTAGAGAAAAAAATTTAGTTTATCATTTATTTTTCCCATGAAGAAATTTCACGACTAATTTTCTAATTATTCAAATGAGCAACGTGATTTTAACTCCTGTACTAATTCCCATTCATACAATTTCCTAATAAAATAATCACCAAACAAACGCATGAAACAACACGCACGCGTCTATTGTATAGAAGTTATGACATTTTATTATGACATCTCAATAAATGGCGCTGTATCCAATCATATTATATTGCAATTTGACAGGAGTAATACCCAGTTCTATTGCGATAGTATAATCAATTCGTAACACCATCCAAATGTATGTTCCTGAGATGACAGCTACAATGTTAATATCGAAATCACGTGACTGCCACGTGACCCGACACGCGACCATAAGGTGGTGAGCGGTTATACAATGGACCCTAGCGTTTGTTAGATCTAGATCTGACGAAATATTTGACACTGAAACTGACGAAATTGGGACCCTCTACAACTTTGATATTTAACCAAGTTGAGTGGATGCTTTAAATGTTTTCTGTTTGGCATGGAATTCGTTTTATTACCGTGTGTTTGAAGATTGTTTGATGTAATTACGAACTTTAGGGAGTTACGATGAGATGTGATAAGTAAAAGTTGGATAAAGCGAAATATTTTTAAAAGATGCGTCAGAACTATTTAGCAGAATGTATAGAAACTTCTTAGTTTATTAATATTTTGTTAAAGATAAACGCAAAAAAGAAATAATTATCGTACTGATGCGCTGTTGATTCATTTAAAAATTGGGCTGTTCATTCATTTAAAAAACAGTACTTACAAAATATTGAGAACTGATACGCTCGGATACGCAGTCTGGTGGTCAAATATTGTACTACACGACTGTAGTACGGTTTGAAATTATAACATATTTTCTAGTGTTGATTTTTTGTTAGAATGTCGATAGATACATTTTCATAAAATAAAAATGATACTCAGAGTGTGGGAGCTGTAATTTCAGAAATATAATTTAGTTATTATTTAACATAAAATTATTCAATTAGTTAAAATTATCCAAATTATTTAAATATAAAAGCTAATCTCTTACAAGATAAATACCCTCAGAGATTTGTTGAATTAGTGACTATGATTTTTTGTGAATTAGTGATTATGATTTTTTTAGTGTGAAGTTTTAAGACAGGGGTACAATTAACGATCGAATATTATATGATTAGTTTAAAATATTGTCACCGTTTATTCCAAGTACATGGCCGAATGTTTATACATATTTATTTATTTATTTATTTATTTACCCCTGGAAACACAAACGGGACGAACCCAGCGAAGTGTCCACTAAATTTTTACAAAAATATTTACAACAAAATCAGTACAGATCAAAATGTAATAAATTTAACAATTATTTTATAATGATTTGTAATTTATGCTAACTGATTATTTAACAAAAGTTTACACATTACTCTAAATTTATGTAGAGAATTATTAAATAAATCAATGTGTCCAAAAATATTATTATATGTCGAAGAAAGTCTGACAATGGGAGAATTGATAAAAGAATTAGTGCTAGCGTAATTCTGGTGCAACAACTCGTTACGGCGTGTGTTGTAGTCCTGCACATGATAATTAATTAGTAATACAAGTTCGTTGCAGTCAATAATATTGTTTATAATTTTATAAAGAAATATCATGTCAGAAAGAGCTCTTCGTTCCTGCAACGGTAAAATATTTAATTCTAGACAAAGATGCTGGTAACTCTCATTATTAGACAGTGTATCCGATTTTGAGACAATATAACGTACTGCCATTTTCTGGATTTTTTCAAGACAAAACGTATTTATTGTAAGAAGGATTCCACATAACTGACCCAAAATTTAATAAACTAAAGACGTAAGCCTGATATAAAGATTTCACTGATAATGAGGAATGAAATTTTTTTGTTGCCCTTATAATGAAGCCTAGCATTCTCCAAGATTTACCACAAATATAATTAAAGTGAGATTCAAATGTTAATTTTGAGTCTAAAAATATGTCGAGATCCTTAATAACATTGGTTCTTTGTAAATTGTGACTGCCTAAACTATATTGAAATTGATAGGAATTTTTATTTCGAGAAAAACTTATAGCATTTTTTATAATTTAAGAAGAGTTTATTTTTTAAACAGTAGGGATAAAAGTTATTTAGATCTAATTGCAGTAGATAATAATCCCGCGAATTGCTAATTTTCGAATAAATTTTTATATCGTCTGCAAAAAGTAATATGTTACTATGCTTTACAGCAGCGACAACATCATTAATAAAGATAGAAAAAATTAAAGGGCCTAGATGAGAACCCTGCGGTACCCCGGAAGTAACATTAACAAAACGCGATATGAAATTATTAATTTTTATAGCCTGGCTTCTATTACTTATGTAAGATATGAACCATCTCAGCAAATTACCATGTATGATACACGGCCATATATTTTTTGTGATATAAACTTATAAGGTAATTAGAGCCAACATTAATTAATTGGGTTTATAAATTATGGGGGTACAAATGCGTCTTAAAAATAAGAGATAAAAGGTTTCGCTGAATTGGAGAACTGATTATTTTTTTACAACAAAAAAGGGGTTCAGAGTTCAAATTATTAGTTTTCAGAAAAAGGCTGGGAAAATCTTGTGAGAGACAAAAGTCAGTCGTACCAACGAGAGACTTAAGTGTAACTCGCTGAAAAGAAGTTGGTTTTTGGAAGCTATACTAGTTGCGAACCTCCCAAGCGTTTTGGTTGAGAAACCTGGTATCGTGGTAGTAAATACAGTAAAACTAGTCTGGAATTTATTTGTGAACATTTTTATTGTTGTTAACCGAACCTCGAAAACGGTTTAAATCCTGTGAGTGTGTGAGGTGTTTAAGATGATCTTTTGTGAGGTGCTAAGATGTTTGATTGTTTTTGATTTGTGTCTCTCATGGGATTATTTGAAGCCGTCCTTAATTGTAAATTTGATGAAACCATGTACTTTGGATTAAACTTTTAACTATCATTAAACGTTGGTTAAGTAAAATGCATATTTTATTTCAAAACACCCTTATTCCTAAGTCATAAAGAATCATAGCAACCAGCTGCAGAACTTTTAAGTTTCAGGCACGATCCGCTTGCCATTCTTGGCAACACACTATTTGGAAAGTTTTTCAAAGTAAGTATCATGAATCACAATGAATTATTTAAATTTCAATTAGCCAACCGTTACTTTTCAATCATATTTAAAAGGGCTACCCACATGAGTTGAACTGCGTGTTTTAAGATTGAACTTCAATTTTAATTTTAATTCGAATAGAATTACAAAATATTCTCCCTCAAAATAACTTCCTTGGAAAGCCACACAGCGCTGGAGACGGTTCTTCAGCTGGTTGGTTACGGAAGTTTGAATGTTTTCGAGTGTCACAAAATGACGTCCCTTGACGTGATTTTTTAATCTTGAGAACAGGAAAAAGTCCCTAGGACTCAAGTCAGGCGAATAAGGAGGCTGAGGAGCCACAGGAATGTTTTTACTGGCCAATAACTCGTTTATTGAAATCGATCTTTGACAAGGCACATTATCTTATCCCCAGTTCATTGGTCAAAATCTGATAAACAGTAGTGTGAGTCAAATTCAACTCTTCCCCGATTATTCTGACTGTCAATCGACGATCTGGATGCACAAGATCCCGGATTCTGTCGACATTTTCATCGGTTCTTGAAGATGAAGGCCTTCCGCTGCGTGATTCATCTTTAATCAACTCTCTTCCTTCTGAAAATGCCTTAAACCACCAAAAAAACCTGGGTCCTTAAACACTGTCTCTGTATGCATGCTGAAGTTTTGCAAAAGTTTCCGTTGCACTGAGTCCAAGTCTGAAACAAAATCTGATAGCACACCGTTGTTCGAAATGAATGTCATTCATTTTTAGAAAGCACTAGAAAAACTGTTTCACGAAAAAAATCGCTACGGACAACAAAATTACTCTAAAACGAGTTCAGTACGAGTTCAAACTCGTACTGAAGGCGTAGCACATGTTCACCTGCTGTCCCTTCAAGTCCCGCGACCCAAATGTTGCCAGATCAAACGCTATGTTGCCAGTCCGGTTATTTAATTTACACTCCTTGTATGTGTTCAAATAATGCAATCTATTATTATTAATTATTTATTTCCCCTAGGCCTTGCGGCGTTTAGGGTTTTAACTAGTACATTGGAAAATCATATAATAATAAAATAATACATTTTATGACATTCTTTCTTCTTCTTCTTCTACATTCTTCCTCCGGTGTTCCTCTCTTTCTTCCTATTCTCTTTTCGGCTTCTGTCTCCGGTCTCCTTCTTTTCTTCGCTTCTCTTCCCTCTCTTCTTTCCTCCTACTTTGCCTCTCTCTTTCTTCCTGTTCTCAGTTCTGTCTTGCCTCTCCGCATTCCTTCCTTCTTTCCTCGAGTACTCTCACCCACCTTTCTCCCTTTCCTTCTCCACTCAACAGCTCCTTTATCTCTCCCTCCCATTTTGTCATCTTTCCACAACTTTTCGTTAGGTGTACCAAGGATTCTTCCTCCTCCCTGCACATTCTGCATATCCTATCCTCCGGTTTTGCCCAATACCTATTACTCCGTTCTTCATTTCCACATCTTAATCTGGCAATCTTTCTAACTCTGCCAGCTGCCTTTCCTCTCCTCCCTTTCAAATATTTAGGTATTCCTACCGTCCTTATCTCTCTATACCTTTTCACATTCCTTGAATTGTCTATCCTTACTGTTCTTTCCTGCTCCTGTACCTCCTTCTCTCCTCCTCAATTCTTCTACTATGTTTTTTTTTCCATTTCTCTTTCGCTCAGCTTCCCTTATGTCCATACCACATCTACAATAATACTCTTTCCTTGTTTCTCCCCATTCTGACAGTTTACCCTTTTGTTCTTCCTTCATTCTTTCTTCCCAGCCTTCTCTTCATATCTTCCTTCTTTCGTCTCTTCTGATTTTCTCCTCGTACTTCGCCGCCCTCGCCCCGGCTCCTACTCTCAGCTTTTCCCTCTTCATTTCCTCTCTCACTATATATCCTGGTGTCGTTCTGTCTAATCCCATAATCCATCTCATGTATCCCTCTTGTACCCTTTCTACTATCACCCATTCTTTCCATCTCCAGATCTCTACTCCGTACATGAGGATACTCTTCACTATCCCGTCAAACAATTTCATCTTCTACCTGATATCGTCGTCAAATCTCCTCTCTCCTATGCTCCATAGCTTCACCATAACCATTCTTGCTTTCTTCACCCTTTCTCTAACATGCTGCTCTGCTGTGTTATTCCTCGTTAGAACATATCCGAGGTACTTCATACTTTTTACCTCTTCAATTTCTGTCCCTGACCATTCCCATCTTATCTTCTTTCTCTTTCCTCCCCCCTTTCCAAACACCATCACCTTCGTTTTATCTCTATTTACTTTCAGTTTTTTTCTTCTAAAATACCTGTCTGCTGTTACCATCATCCTCTTTAGTCCCTGCTCTTCCTGCGTCTTTTCCTCCTTCTTCTTCTTCTTCTTCTTTCCGTCAACCCCTCTCCTCACCCAGTCCGACAAACACCCCACGCTGCTCTCCCTCTTTCTTGCTTCCATCCTCCTTGTCTACCCGTTCTTTTCCTCGGCAAAGAAAATGTCCCGTCTTTCGTGTCTGGGTTTATTCTGCTGGCTTCTCTTCCTAAATAATGCAATCTAATAAAGTAATTAGCTGTTAATTTTGACATTTAATTTCCTTCAAATTACTGAAACAACGAGTATTCAACAAAAACGTATTCCGTATTTTTTCCTACGAACTCTACCATCACAACACACAAATTATATGTTGTCCATCGGCGTGATGAAAGGCATAGCTGAAAGCAGCGGCACTATTGGCCAAAACCATCAGTACAATACACTTGTTTTTACTATCCGTTGCCGAGCTCGGATTAATATTTGCGGTCCAATAAACAGACCATTACGTTTGTATTGTTGCAGCGTGTATTACTGCCGGATTTACCAGTGTAAAAGAACACTGATAGCACCATGCCGGTGCCTTTACACTAAAAGATGCCGATATGCGGTTCTCTTAAACGCGATTGTTGTAAAAGAATGGTTTGTGTTATAGATTAGCTGTGTAACAGGTACAAACCATTCTTTAATGTAATGTACCTGTAGGTTCCATTTTTTTGAATATATAATATAATAGATATCTGAATTAATAATAACAAAAAGAGTAGCCGACGTAACTATAACATAACAAAAATTGATGTGCAATTGGAATTTTACAAATTTCAGGATTTTGTAGGTATTTATTGTTTACTTTATTATATTGGACACGGAAGACCAATCTGCTTAGTTGTCTCCATAATAAATAATAAATAATAATAGGTTTCCAACACCTAGGTAGGAGTGTAGGGGCAGAGAAGATAAGTCTTGCGTTTCTAGATCGCCGGTCTCATGCAAAAAATTTGAAAAAAAAAAATAAATAATAGAACTGTCTTCGCTTAAAGCCGAAGTAGCAAGGGCCATTACAATAATTTAAAAAAATTATATGTTAAGTGTGAATTTTCACATATTCCAGGGTTTTGTAGGTATTTAAGTGTAATCAACACAGTCCAGCATTGTGTTGATCTAGTTCTAGCTAGGACAATATATATATATATATATTTATAATTATGTTAAAATTAACCATTTATTTATAATCATTATTTGAGTAGAAAGAGCTTTCATTTTATGTTTTTAAATGTAATTTTAATAATTTGCGACTCAATTGAATTAAAATATACTAGCTATTTTTTGTGCATTGACTTCATATCTAAATCTTCATTAAATTTATAAGAAATATATTGATAATTGTCTTATATTTTTTTTTTCAATTTTAGAAACGTGTTTCTCACTATTAACAATGTGTTGTTTGATTTATAACTATTTCACAACTATAAAATGATTTATTCCTCTTTGATACTTTGAAAACAAAAAACTAAAATAATTCAAATAATAGGTTGAATCATGACGTAATAGTAACAACACACCTGAACTCGATTCTCAGCTGTTATTATTATTATTTTTTTTTTATTACAGTACATTTTTAATTTTAAAAGAACACTTACCTTACCTTTGCCATAAATACTACAAATCCATAACATTATTATCCATAATTTAGCTATGAATTAAAGAATAATTAATTTTGACATTTTAACACAAAAACTGCAATATTTTCAAAAAACGTAATTTTTTCAAAAATTCCTTTCGTCCGTTTCTAGCTGAGATCTATGTACATTACTTTCAGATTCTTTCAGAATTTTTTTCAGATTCATACTTTAACTTTTTGTGTTAAAGGGTGCGGGACAAGAGATTTTTAACACATTATTGAAATTTTTTTGAAAATAACTCTTCAATCCTTAGGCTTCCTTTTAAGAAATTTCTTAAAATAATACTCTTTTCATTGACAAAGAAAAAAACGATTATTTTTCGAAAAACTAATCTGATCTAAAATTGCTGTTGAAAGAAATAGTTCAACAACAATTTTATCTTCAATGTACATTACAGATATTTTTTTTTAGATATTTAGGAGAGATAGGGGGAGGAACAAATATTTAGTTTTCGATTAAATAGATATTTGTTTATCAATACCGCGCTGTATTTTTTTAACTCTTATATTTTGCCTATATGTGCGCCCAAGAGTTGTATGAGAATGTCAAATTTTAACTTTTTATATTCAGCCGTTTGGCTACAATTTCTACCAGACAGTCAGACAGACGCACAGACATCTAGACAGACAGACACACAGACAGACAGACACACAGACAGACAGACAGATAAACAAACAGACAGAAAGATAAACAGACAGACAGACAGATAGACAGACAGACAGACAGACAGACAGACAGACAGACAGACAGACAGACAGACAGACAGACAGACAGGCAGGCAGACATTAAATTAAAAAAATAAGTATAATAATTATAATAAAAATTCTATACACCATTTTGGATTAAATCAATGTACAATACTCCATTTTTTTTTCTTTTTCAGATTTTTAGGTGAGCCACTTTGGGAATGAGGGAGCGGAGCAACAGAAAAATATGAACTGGAAGAAAATTCCTTTTGTCTTTATATAAATAAAACTTTTTCATAACGAACGATACTCTACGTGCCCGATTAGTCCTGCGGGCCAAAGGTTGGGGTCCCCTGTTCTCGATCCAAAATTTGTCCATTATTTATACAGTGAAAACAAAGACATTTGTGAGGCTGTAATTCTTTTTTGGTCATGAAACATTTCGTCATTTGGTTAGGAAACACCATATATTGTGTAGTTATAAACATCCTAGACAAACAGTTCAAAATATCTATTATTTTCCTTATCTCAAATATCGACCAATTTCTTTCGGCATGATTACGTACAAACCCGAAAGTGAAAACATTTTTTAATAACTTACAAAGACATGATCCTTCCTTGATCCTTTTTATTTTACCGACATTCTTGTTGGGCATGACCCGTTATCAGAAGCCCGTGTTGACAAAGAATCTCCTTCTTGCGTCAGGCAGGAGTTAGAGATGTCCACGGTTCGATGAGCCATCATCTTACGGCCGGTCGGATCAGATACCTATCCGGGATGAGAGAGTGTTGTAGCGTATACCAGGTTAGATTCACTACAGGGTTTATCCCTTAACTGCGGATTACTGTTTTAAATTTCAGTATTGTGGTAGGTTTTAGAAGCGTTCGACTGTGATTTTACTGTAAATGATATGGCATTGAATTTTGGTTTAAAATAGATGTCTACAAGTAACTTTGTCGCCAAAGAGATTTGCCGAAAGTTTAAATAATATCTATGGGGCAAGGGCAAGAATTTTTTATTTTCAGTTATGTTATGGATAAAAGAAATGTACATAACAATACGAGTTGTAAGATTAATAACTCTAAATTGGACCGATTTAGATAGAAAATTAAAGTATAACTAAACCTACATACGAATTCGATATATGATAATCCGCTTTCATGTCGTGTTTTTGCATGAGTTGCTCACTTTCTTCCAGTAAAGATGAGTAGTAGGCTTTGCACTTGTTATTATTTTTTTTTAAATTTTGTAAAAGTGAACTGTAAACTGCCAAAAATATCTTGTATTGTAACTAAAAATATAACTTAATACTTAATAAGTTATTTTATCATTTTTATTTAGTTTGGTTAAGTAATGTAGCTAGAGCTTTATTTAGTGGTTGGGTATCCTGATTTGGAGTACTGGCTACCATAACATCTGATAGAGGTCGACAATTTGAGTCAAAATTATTTCTTGAACTAACTAAATTACTTGGTACAAACAGAATTCTGACAAATAGTTACCATCCAAGCTCAAACGGAATGATGGTAATGCCCCATAGGTAATTGAAAGCTGCTATCAAAGCCCATGAAAACCTGAAATGGACTGAAACATTACCTGGTATTACTTAGTATGAGATCTTCTTTTAAACACGACATTCACGCCTCTTCAGCTGAACATGTTTATGGTACAACGTTATGTTTACCAGCTGACATAGTTGATCAAGAAACATCTAAACCATCAACGTCAGACATTAATTTTTTATCAAAATTTAAAAAAATATGGCAAAACTGAAACTAAGACTAACTTCTGAACATAGTAAGAAATCAGTTTTCGTCTATCAAGCTCTCCATACCTGTTCACACGTCTATCTAAGGGTTGATACCGTTCGTTCATCATTGCAACAACCGTATACAGAACCTTAACTCGGCTATAGATGCAAATATTGTACATAATATTGTTTGAGACCAATGGTTTTCAACCAAAGTGCCGCAGGTATATGAAAAGGGTGCCATGAACTCTATAGAATAAATATGAAACATTTATTAACTAAATATTAAACTAAATTTAAGTTCTCCATTCGCCTCGTATCTAAGTCTTAATTAGTTTAATAAGAAATATATTGGTAAGGATTTTTTTTCAATTTTAAAATCGTGTTTCTCACTAATAACAATGTGTTATTTTATTTATCAGTATTTCACTACTAAACATGGTATATTCTTGTTTGATACTTTAAAAACAAAAAGCTAAACTGATTCAAATAATAGGTTAAATCATGGCGTATAACTGTAGGCGCTCCGCCTGTAGGCCACTTGCACACATGAACTCGATTCTCAGCTGTTAAAAATGTTTTATTATATTTTTAACTTTAAAAGAAGACAAACACTAACTTAACCTTAAATATATAAAATCCATAATATAATTAGCAATAATTTAGCCATTAATTAAAAATATAATTAATTTTGTCAAAAACACAAAAATTGCAATATTTTCCAAAAACGCAATCTGGTCAAAAATTCCCCTCTTAGGGCCGGTTTCTGAAAGCTTCGTTACCTATAACCAAAGGTCCATTCGATTTGACGCTCCGAGCGTTCCGAGCACGCTCTGTACACTCAAACGTGTTCGATTTGACGCTCAGAGTACACTCAATTGCATTCGTTTTGCGATCGAGCGAGCATTTAGAGTGTGCTCTATGTGTTCGGGGTTTTAAGACCGAGCATATGGAGTATGACGTAAAAAAGTGGAGGAATGGCGGGAAAGAAATAAAAGTTTAAAATTAAATTATAAATAAAATAAAAATAATAGCCTTAGACAAATAATATTGTTATTTGTCTATGGCTACAGAGTACGGCCATTTTATGTATTTGTGACGTTCTGTAAACAGCAAACAAATTATTGAAATACATTGTGCATAAAATTAAAATGGATAAAATTCATTAAATTAATTCATTGATTATTATTTAATTTTTATTTAATTTTATTTCTTCATCATTGAAAAAAAAATCAAGGAATAACCGAGGTATATAATTTTGATTCATGACTGACGTGAACTAATCGGACAGTAAAAACGCCGCCTAAAATTGTAGGGTTAGATTTTATAAACATTACGTCACAAGAACGCTCGCTCCGTTAGTGCTCTATTCATGACGTCACCATCAACTGTTCGCTCAGCGCTCGCTCTACTCTGTACAACTCGAATGCACCCCAAATAGTTAGAAAACGGTTGCAATGGTTACTTATGGAATTGTTATATAGTAACCATAGTTGACCATTTGCTTATAGTTTACTAAGCTTTCAGAAACCGGCCCTTAAACATCCGGCTCAGATCAATGTATATTACCTATAATTTTTTCAGATTTTTACTTTAATACTTTAGGTTAAAGGGTGCGAGACAAGAACTTTTTTAGCACATTTTTTACTAAAACCGTGTTAAAAGAAACGAATTTTAAAAAACTACTTTTTGTTCCTTAATCTACTTAAGAGATTTCTTTTGATACCATACAATATATTCTTAAAAATAATTAATTATTTCATAAACAAAATACATTGATATTTGTAGAAAAACTAATCTGCTCAAAAATTCCTGTTGAATTATTTCGGTTCCCATCATTGCACATTATTGAGATTTTTATATCTTTATTTATTTTAGTTCGCGGCTGTAGTATCTGTATATGAAAGAATATCTACGGTTCACTGGTGTTGGAAACAGGATCGGTTTTAACATTAAGCGAGTCTAGGCGACTGTCTAGTAGCTAGTGGGTCCTTTCGCTCCCGGGAAATCCCGGGAAATTAGTTGTTTTTATAATCCCTATTCCAGCGATTCACGTTTTAATTCTCGAGTATTTCAAATAAAGAGCAAAAAAGTTACCATTTTCTACGGCGGTTGAAGCTTTGATTGCAAGACAATGTAATTTAGTTACTTCGGAAGGAATTTCTCTTTGTAAAGTCAAAATCTTTTACCTATTTACTTCTAAGTAGCCCTTAAAAACAAACTATCACAAAGACGTTACAAAATCATATTTTTTTCAAAATCAACGATTTCTTCCATCGCTAAATATGCAACGAATTTGGTTAACCATTATTTTTCTAATGATACAGAATTGGATTCGGAACCTAGTGAATCTAGCGATTTAATAGAAGTAAATGTAAATGATGAACATGAAACTCCTTCACGTTCTACTAATGAATTAAAAATCCCATTTTAAAATTTTTCTTATACCTCCATTGATTATATTTAGAGGGCACCGAATAATGTCTTGCCTAGGTGCGTCTATGACTCTCGCACCAGTCCTGATTGAGTATCACAGGCTTAGCTAATTGTTTGCATAAGGGAAGGTGTTACATGCGGAACTCTATATGAAAACTCTATAAAACTTTATTATTTGTTTGTCTATGAAAAATTTAGTAATCATGAAAGTAATAAGTTCAAGAACCTCAGTATCGAATTAATAAAAATTCTCAATCATGTCTATAACTTTTTATCCCTTAGTTAAAAAAGCAAATTATACAACTAAGTTCAAAAAACTAATCAATATGTATTACATCATTTTTTAATGTGCGGAAATAAAGTGCGTTTGAAATGTAAATTTTTTTGGATCGGTTCCGACATGCAAAATAGTCCATGTTCGCGTTCGTTGCTTCTTTACCGGATGTAAACATCTAAATGGAAGGAGGGAAAAAAGTATTTTTCCGGTTTAAATCTTCATCATTTCATAGTCCAATGATTATGCAAGAACAGCTAAGCTACCGAGTCTTCTCGCTACACGATAAATTAAAATTCATTGAACGATTTACAACTTCAAATAAATTAAAATGATTAATCCAAGTTTATAACAGGCTTTTTGGTACGCAGTACGCCGAGTCAGGCCACGGTGGGGCGATAGAAAATCGATGGGAATTACTCTGATGTATTATATTAAGCGGAGATATTTTTTCAAATAAGTTATGGTACTATAAAATTTATTTGGTGTCAGTAATATATTGGATATAAATAAATTCTGTTTTAGCATTTCGTAGGTATGACAAGAAAAACCTTTATACCGTTACTCATGCGTCTGTCTGTTTGTAGCGAATAAATTACACTAATACTAACACACTATTAGTGACATGGCAATTTTTAGGTATTACTGATGTATTTTGATATGCTGAAAACAAATCTGAAAACAAAATTATTCTACTAACCATAGATTTTCTGTAACATGCAAATTTATATTTTATATTATGCAAAATTTTTATATTGCGTCAACTCACGACATGTATCTGCGGTGATGAATACAATTGGTTAAGATCAATCTATTCCTACTTATCAGATCTAAATGTATGCTTCAAAATATATTGCGTGTATTAGTAAACTACAGGGGGTACATTCTGTAACTTCTCGACAGTCACATGCACAGTATCATGTCACCTATGCACACTGCACTGTCTTCGTAGACTGTCCTTTGTGATGTTCTTTTGTATTCGGCATTATCGAAAATAAGTAGCGCCATTTTGAAATTTTGACATATTGCGACAGTCATAATAGACTTCTAACAGGGGGAAATTTTGGATAGAAATGCCAACTGTCTTTCAAAATATTAATTCCGGAAATATATCGAATTCCTTAAAGAATGTTGACTGTAAGATAACGTTGTCACTGGGATCAATGGAGAGGATTGCAGATTCCATTGGAGCAATTGTGCAAAACAGCTTATTTAGATTAATTAAATTTTATTAGAAGTATCTTATATGTTTAATATAAATTAGTTAAAAACACAAAAAAAAATATATATATAAAAAATACCAAAATGATCTTCTCATTAAATTACCGAGCTGTCTTATCTTCTCCACTTCAAGTACATCTAAAAATTCATAAAACAGCTATTCCTGGGCCATAACTAAAACATTTTACTTAAAAATCAACAAAAATATATATCTTCATATAAAAAACACATTTTAAATCACATTAACCTACAAATATATTCAAACATATCTAAACAACAAGTACAAATGTCAAAAAACAATATCACTTTTCAAAGAGGACACGTTCGTAGGTCTCCTCTCAAGAGCGACATGACACTATTAAAAGTGCACTATCAATTAGTTACAGAATACCAATACAAGGTGCTGAAAATCGGAACTTTCAACAGGATACTGTAAAAACGATTGTCGAAAAGCTTACAGAATATATCGCGACTGGTAACTCTTTGAGTAAGGAATTTATATTTTTTCTTTTACTTTGATTTTGATTAATTTTAAGTAAAATGTCTAGGCAATACGTAAATAGTGCGGAGAGTTGACTTTTAAACCAATCAGATGTCAACCCCTCTCTAGAGGAAATCGCTGAGCAAGATTAGACTGGTGTCACAATTTTCAATATTAGTGTGATAATGACTGGGCTACAGTTTATTTACTGAAAAGTCCAAATTTGGAATTCATCCAGATTCTCGTCGCACAAGGGTATGGAGAAGATCCGGTAATTTGGAACGTTTGAGGCACGTCCAGGAAGTTCCCAGGTACAGAGGTGGTACTGGCATGGGGCGGGGTAATCATTGGCGGTAGAACTGACCTCGTGTTTCCCAATGGATTTTTAACACCACAATAATATTTGGATAATATTCTTCAGCCTATTGTGCATCCATTTCATATTCTTGTTGATGATCAGTTTCATCTTGCCCAGGATAATGCTCGGCCACATGTTGCGCGAATTGTAACGAACTGGCTGGATAACGAAGGTATTGATGCGATACCATGGCCAGCACAGTCACCGGATCTAAATCCGATTGAACATGTGTGGGACATGCTTAAGAGAAGAATTATTCCACATATGGATAACTTCCACAATAATTTTATATTCAGAGAGCTTCTAAGAGCAGAATGGGCACAGTTACCTCAAGAAGACATCGATAATGTTATTTTGTTCAAGAATCGCAGATAAAGGGCTGTGATCAACCAACGTGGAGGTCATACTCTCTATTAGCATTTTTTTTTCATTTTTTACAATTCTGTGCATAAATCTGTGCATTAAAAAATGTTTTTTTTTATATATTGATTATTTTTATAAATAATATTTAGCTTATTTTGTTGGAAACGATTCTTTATTAAGTATTTTAAGGGTATGATTTAACTGGGAATTATTTAAATAGATATGTGCACTAAAATTAATACTTTGTGCATTAAAATAAAAAATATTTAGCATTAAATAAATATATCTATTTAAAATAAAAATTTTAAATTGAGCAATATTTTATTTATTAGTGTGTTTTAAAACGATATTTTTATGCATTAAAATATTAAAAAATGTACATTTAATAAATATTTTTACTTTAAACAAAAAATACTATAATGGGAATAATTATTATTATAATGTGAATATCTTTTTGGCCCTCGGGCCAAAGTTTGTCCGAAAATGTTTAAGGCCCGAAGATGATATCAGATATAAGCTTATTATTGCCCAAATTATGTACATATTATTTAAAAACATTTAAAAAAACTCTTTATTAAATTGTCAACATGTTTTACTAACGCAAAATCAAAATCAACACATTTGAAAAAAAAAAATGAATTTATAAAAATATCAAAAAAATATATAATAATAGTAATAAATTTTTTAGCACTTGCTATTATTTTTTCTAAATAATAGCAAATCTAATTACATAAACTTAACAAAAACATAAAGAAAATAATTAATAAAAATTTACATTTTTATGTTTTACAAAATGTTCGGGACAAAATGTCCCTGGATAAAAGTCCTGGATAAAATGTCCCTGGATAAAATGTCCCCAACTTAAATGTTTCCGATCTAGATATCGTTAAACATATTACAAATGTACGAATGCACAGGACTCAGGAATACAGATACCGTTGAGCGCTGCAGTAGGTAGTTGCGAACACCACACGATAATCTAATGCAGTGCTTCTCAACCTTTTATGGCCTGGGACCCCCCAAAATATATAAATATTGTCTGCGGCCCCCCTATGTATGTGTGTGTATATATATAGTTAGGATGTTGTTCTTTACAACAAGAATTGTTGTACAAGAATTTTTATTTTCCTTCTTATATATATATATATATATATATATATATATATATATATATATATATATATATATATATATATACATACATATATATATGGTGTATCAAGATAACATGGATGGGAACACGAGTATTATCGAAAAGGCGACGTTGTTCACACGTCAAAAATTTATACACAACTAAAATTAACTAAAATTTATACACAAAATTGAATGGTAGTATTGAAATTTTCCGGAAAAAACCAGAATTACAGGACATCAAGGATAATTTCGAATTTTTAAATAGGAACGTATGTCATATTGGATATCTTTGGATAGAGCTTTTCAACAACTTTTCCTTAAACATTTTTTTAATATCTTTTACGATTGACAAAAAACTGTGATATTTTTAAATGACGATTATAGTCCCTATAACGACTTGAAAGTAAAGTATTTTTATTTAAAAATGTTCAAAGTGCCTGCCATTTTAATTTAAACACATTCGCATCCTTACTCTTGTGTTACATGTAGTTCGGAGAGCAATTAAAAAAATATATAATAACAAATATTGCACTTTCAAATCGTACCTACTTCAAAGCACAACTTAAAAATACTTGAAGTGCCTCCAACGCGAACCCATTAACCGGCACATACAATTTATTTGACCTTTATATAGTCTACTTATAGTCTGTTTCTTTTGTTAAAGCGGAACTAGATTTTCAAATCTAGAAATTTTTATCGATTAAATGAAGCTTTTGATCATATTGTTTAGTAAAAGCCCATTTACTCATTATAAAGTTAGCTAGTGACAACTTAAACATTTGAAATAGCCTATAGTTTAAATTATTTGTCAAAATAAGTATATTAAGTATAAAAATAAATAGAATATTTATTTTATTTATGTTGTGAAAGGTATATTTTTATGAATATCAATATAAGATACTCGTATTTATAAATATGAATCAAATTTATATCTTGCAAGATTGAATGCATTTTTATTATATTTTCATGTTTCGATCTTGTATGACTTCGCGGCCCCCCGACGAAGCCCTCACGGCCCCCCGGTTGAGAAACGCTGATCTAATGCACAAGTTATTCATTCTAAAGCACTTCTATTTTTCTGGTGGTTCAAATAACTTATTGATTGCGCGCATTCGATGTTTAAGTGGCAATTTAATTAAAATATTGCGCATGTAATTTTTGTAATGCTCAAATATTTTTTGTTAATATATTTTATATAGGTTACAAATGTACTGCACATTTATTTTTTTAAGTATACAAATATAATATAAAAGGAACATTTAAAGTCATTAAATGCACAAACCTGTATTTTAATGCCGTTCTTTTTTTAACATTGCAAAAAGAAAAAAATAACAAAAAAATAATTTATTTATGTACTTTGTACTTTTTTGATTACAATGGTAATTTGTTTATTGCACAATTATTTTATAAAATGCTTACAACAAATGCACAATTTATTTTATATATTGCGCATTTAAATTGTAGTGGTATTTTAATCGATAGAATACAATGAACGTACAAAAGAAACCATACGCTATTTATTTTCATATATTTTTTTATATCCCTAGACTTTTCCGATGTGTAATTTTGGTATGGTAAATCTGCTTTTAATTTTTGCAGTACTTAATATTGTATTTTAAGTATGGATGTTCCGTCATTGAACATAAATCTTTAATTTCCCAAAATTTAGTCTTCCGGGAGGTCGTAAGCACAAAGAGAAACCGACCGTGTTCAGTGCAGCATCACAAATGTCAAGTGACATTCCCGGTACTATCAGGGACCGGACAGACCGACATTTACTAACACAGCTATAGTACTAAGCCCTATCTGATATACACGCACTCACGGAAATTGATAGCAATATATCTATAAATGCATTCAGGAGATAGACATCTGTTTACAGGTTTCAGGTTGGATGGGTGTACAATGGTAATTTCGAAATTACAGTCCTATGCTAGATATGGATATGTTGGTGAGAAAATAATCTACGAGATCAATCTTCTTTTCAAAGAAAACTTTACTTTTCTCACCAATTAATACAGGTATTATGTATTTTGTCATGAAATTGTCGGTATAGAAAGCTGATAGCAATAAAGGACGGCTGGATATAAAGTGGTGGTAAAAATCTAGTACAGGTCAGTCGTTTAATCAATGCAGTTGGTCATTTTGCCTCATAACTTCAATGACAAACTTAGTGTCGAAAAAATAACTAGATTTTTTTTTGCATGTGAATTATAGACTAATATTGCTCTTCACTCTTTTATCTTACTAAAACATACCTTTTGAAGTAATATTTAGTTTGGGTTCGATAGTCATTTTGAAGATTTACAAATTTTAAAAGGGTTTGTTTAATATAGGGACATTTGTATTGGTATCGTTAAATAAAACGATGTTTCCATTTGACATTTTATAATACGCTCTGATGTGTTTTGATATATGTGTTCTAACTTAGTAATTTCTGAAAACCTTTTTTATTTAGTTTGTTGTTTATTTAGTAGTTTTGTGTTTAGTTATATTTTTCTTAGAGATATCTTATAGATTTCCATTTGATATTGTGTATAGTGCATAGATTTTTAGGTTAAAATCAACGTATTTCTATTTTCTTTTCTTTGATCATATTTTTGGATCACATCAGCCTTTTGTGGGACTACTTAGCCTATTAGAATAGTTTATTTGTTTCTATTCTGTTCTTATTCTAATATTTTCATTTCATTACGATACAAGTGACGAATATTACATTCGTTAAATGATAGCATCCATTTAGTAGATGTACTAAACATGAAGTAAAAGATTAAAACAACGGGAAAAAAAGTAATATACTTTATCATCTACCGAATGGTTAAAAATTTGAAGAAATTAGATTGGTGCAATAATATCACTATTATTTTGTTTTACTATTTGTTATTATTAGATTACACTGTTAAACACACTATTTATGACATGGTAAATTTTAGGTAATTCTGATGTATTTTGATACTCAAAACAAATCTGAAAACAGAATTTTTCTATCACCCATAGATTTTCTAGATGACACGCAAATTTAAATTTCTCAATATGCAACATTTTCATATTGCGTCAATTCACGACGTGTATCTGCGGTGACTAATCCAACTGGGTAAGCACAGTTTATTCTTGTTTATCAGGTCTAAAAGTATGCTTCAAAATAGATTGCGCCTATTAATAAACTACAGGTATCCAAATCTGTAGTATTTTTTATGTCGTGATTAGTGACTGGTAACTTTTTTGAGTTTTAAGTTATTTACTATACAGAAGGAGTGGCCACTACGTCAGGCACTAACTCCAGGAATAAAAAACGTAAGAAGTGAACCACTGCTCGATCCTAAAAACGTATTTTCCCCACCTTTACATATTACATTGAACTTAATAAAGAATTTCGTTAAAGGAATGGATCGAAACGGAAGAGGGTTTTTGTATCTAAAACAAACATTTCCGAGAATTAGTGAAACGAAAATTAAATAAAATGAGGAAGTAATGGTATTTAACAGCGAAGTTAAAATATTGTTTTAATTTTAATTTCTGACCAGTCCGTATACCATTACTTCCTCATTTTATTATATTTTACGGACGTAACCATCTAATTCAAGGCGAAAATTAAAGAGGGCATATTTGTGGGCCAACAAATAAGAGAAATAATGAAAGATGATGTATTTGACAGTATGCCAAATGAAGCTGAAATAAGAGCTTGGAGAGCTTTTAAAACAGTTGTTTCAAATTTTTTTTTATTTTTTTTTTTGGAATGTGAGATCTGAAAATTACCGAGATATTGTGAATGAACTACTTGATGCCTACAAAGAAATGAGATGTAGGATGTCTTTAAAAATTCAGTTTCTGGACTCTCTTCTAGATTTCGTCCCAGATCTGGGTGCAGAGAAGGATGAATTTGGGGAACGGTCCCACCAAGACATTTCCGCCATGGAAAAGCGATATCAAGGTAAATTGAGCCCAAATTTGCTTGCTGATTACTGCTGGACATTAATAAGGGATGCCTGAGAAACAAAATCGACGTAAAACATCAAAAACAACATTTTGAGGTAAGTTAAAATTAATAATAATTCGTCTATCGTTATATTTCATTAGAAACCAACAATACCTCATAGCAAAAATATGATGGGTGATAGGAAAAATCTGCGGTCATTTTCGGCATTTAGGTCAAATTTTACGTGGGATACACTATGTTTTGTTCATGTCACAAAAAATAAGTTCATTTTTGTTTACCAGTGTTATTATTTTAAAGTTATCGACCTTTTTCATAATTAATTTTTATAATTTTATGTGGAATATAAAACGAAAACTCTTGTAGCGCAAAATGACAAACAAAAATTAGTTAAATATGGTTGTGTGTCAAAAAAAAATATTGTTTCCCACTCTGTTACCCACAGTGGTTAACCTAAAACTTGAAAAAATTAATAATTGAGATTAGATGTTTTTTTTTCGGTCTTGACTGAAACGCAGTTGGCTCCCAACTGACTAGCTGAGTCTTAATAACCAACCCAACATTTCAATTAGTAAATTCTTAATTCATGTCTAATTAAAAACTAGCTTAACCTATTTGATTCAATAATCCTTCGGCACCGGCAAGGATAAAGACGTAGCTAGTATTGTAAATTTGACATATCATCCAGAACTCGACGCTAAAGTGTCGTCAAAAACTTATAGCATTAAAAATAGAATGGCTAATTTAAATCCTAAAAAATTAAGTAGGCATTCCAGGGAAGTAAATATATGAAAATATAATAAAAAGTAAAATGAACCTTCAGTAAAAAAGTTTTATAAAATGTGTTTGATACCTGGTCTCTATATCAAGATACTAAAATAACGCATTTATATCTCAAGCTACTGAAAACGAAACGAAACCCTCACGTCTAAAAACATTCAAATTATTTCCACACGAAAAATTTCTATGATGGCGGCCGCCACTGTAAAATACATATATACTATATATATAAAAGACGAACGGTGCTCCGTGATGTTCAGAATCTACTTTGCATGTCTTTTGCGGCAAGGAACGTCGTTTTATTCGCCGTTGTGTCGTTTCGACGCACGGCGTCGCACTACCATGGCCATAATGATAATCCATTCAGCGGTCAGAGCAGGGAAGTCAGAGCGAAGCGCGTCGTAAAACTTAACAGACATGAAATATGACGGATGTTAAATTATATCTCGCACGGGAATACGTGTTTTCTGGGGTTTTTATCGTGCTTTGCATTTACCATATACTGGGAATGATATTTGGCTGGCTACATTTTGAAAAATATTTACGAGATTTAACAAAAAAATCGTGGATTAACGTATTAAACATTTAATATAAGCAATTATTTATCATTTAATATTTTAATTAACACTCGCAATACTGCCCCTCCTTGGCTACACATCGGTGTCAGCTTATTTTCCACTTTCGGAAACCCATCTTGTAGGCACTTTTTTGAACCGTTTTTAGATCAGTTTTTCATTTTTAGCAGGGTTTGGAATGGCGCGCAAGGTCTCCGGATTTAATTCCATTGGATTTTTTCTTGTGGGATT
Organism: Liopterus haemorrhoidalis; assembly: GCA_963971575.1. Lineage (NCBI taxonomy): Eukaryota > Metazoa > Arthropoda > Insecta > Coleoptera > Dytiscidae > Liopterus > Liopterus haemorrhoidalis. The sequence goes on along the minus strand of OZ020611.1, from coordinate 30,204,934 downwards.
TTAGATTAAGTGTACAACATTGTGCATCCAGATGTCAAAGATTAAAAAAAAGCATCCAGGACAGTATTGCTAATATAGACGGTTAGGAATAATTTATTTAAAAGAGTGTAATTATGCATAAATTTATATATATATATATATATATATATATATATATATATATATATATATATATATATATATATATATATTTAAATATTTTTAATTTCAATAAAAGACACGCACTCTTTTAGCTATAAATACAAAAAATCCATAACATTATTAGCCATAACTAAGTCATGAATTAAAAAAATTATTAATTTTATTAAGAACACAAAAACTGGAACATTTTTCAAAAACACAATCTGATCAAAAATTCCTCTGTTAGGTTTCCGGTACCAATATTTTTTTCAGATTTTTGGTTTAATCTCTTTTGGCAAAAGGGTGCGGGACAAGAACTTTTTTAACACATCTCTAGTTAAAATCGTGTTAAAAGAAACGAATTTCAATAAATTATTTATAGTTCCTTAATCTACGTCTTAAGAGCTTTCTTATGATACCACACAATAAATTGAAAAAAAAAAAATCTCAACGACACAAAAAATCGACATTTTTCGAAAAACTTATCTGATCGAAAATTCCTGTTGAACTATTTCAGTTCCCACAAATATACATTATGGACATTTTTATTTATTTCAGATTTTTAAATCAACCACTCTGGGAGATAGGGTTGGGGACAAAAGTTTTTTATTTTTTTTATTTTTAATGGTCTTTGCTGCTTCGGCAATTAGCCAGGCAAAAGTTGTTTGACTCATTTTTGACGAAAAAATCAAATTTTCAAAAATAAAAATTTGCATGTTTTCTCAATACATTAAGAGGTTTCATTTGATATGTCACTCAAAATAAAAAATATATATGTATTTATTTTTTTATTAAATATATATTTGTTTATATTTATCTCGTAACGCATGCCAAATTTCAACTTTCTATGTTAAGCCGTTTGGCTACAATTTCTATCGCACAGATAGGCAGACAGACACATGAGTGACGTTATAAGTTTTTTTTTTTATCATACGTACAAAATCCTAAAAATGAAATTTGTCGAAATTAAAACGCTACATATTTTTATTATTTTATGCAAAACTAAAACTATTCCAAGTAGTACAATAATAAAGTAGAAAAATTATTTAAGGAAATATTTTGTCAGAACTGCGATATACTACTCTTTTGGATGCGGAGGCACTTAACTGTCGTGTAATGAATCTCACTGTTATGTAAAGAATACACGTAATTATATTTTTTGGCAAAATACAATGTTATATGCAGCAGATCTTTAAATTAACTTAATGTTCGAAATCTATGACTTCCATATACCCGAAATTGATCAACAAATTTGATGTAAATAGCAAAATTAAATTTTCGAGCGTTATTTCGGAAGCGGTTTCTTTTGAGATCAGGTGTTGCGGACAAAGCAAGTTGATGCATTCCGTATATGCATGGAGCATCTTACATAAATGTCATAATTTACAGCCGTTTCGGCCGCATATGTAAATTGTTTTATTTCATTTCGAACAAAATTCGAATAATAACAAGTCATATACCTTTTTTATTTCATTTTTGTTTCATGTTTGTTCAATTTACAGGTCCAATTTGGTTGAGAGCGATATAAAAAGTGTCAAAATAATACGAAGTTGAAACATTACACATTTCGGACGCTTTTTTAATTTCGGCGCCCCTCATAAAAAAATTTCGCACATATTCTTGTAGCCAAGGATATGTCCTACAGATTTAGGAAGAATTGAAACAAAATGTTAATATACGCAGATTTGTAGTGATAGAGTATATGACCATTTTTCGAATTTGCGAAAAAAATCTATTAAAATTTAAAATTTTCGCCATTTTGATAACAGATTCGTAATCTACAACATTAAGTTAATAGAAAACGAGCCATATCATACGAAATTTGTAAGCCATTTCGGAAATCACTTTTTCGCGTCTGAGAATGAATTATGGACGTTATCTTGTAATCTATGTGACGGATATTCGCATACGACGCGGCAAATTGTAGCTAAAGGTTAGTTCTACAAATTTGTATTTAGCTATTTTGCTCTATCATAAAATTTAGTTATCGTTGTCGTAATTGGCGCGATATTTTCGTTGCCATCTTGAATCTGCCTCCTTTCACAAATAGGTGCTGCGGGTCAAAATGATTTAATTTTTATGAAGAACACGTGTGCCAAATGGCATTCCATTATCATCAAGTGCAATATCAACGTAAAATATGGTGCGTAGGCACTAGATTATAAATAAAGATATAATAAAAAAATCATTGTCCATAAAGAATCTACATAAAAATACAAAAATAGAATAGCAACAAATATAAAGTCACTGTATTGACTAGAGAAATTAACCAAATATAATATGATATAAATTGATGCTCATAGGCAAAAAAATATGGCTGTCGCTTGTTTAAAAGTTTTGAAAATTACTGCTTCTTCCTGAATCGTGTAGCTTCGGAAAAATAGCGTACTGGCCTGAGTGAAACTACAATGTATACCAGTGGTTCCCAAACTTTATCGGTTTCCGGCGCCTTTAATCAAAACATTGGTATAACTAACGCAGTTGTTGGAATATTGGAATATTTTAGCGGCGCCCATGTAGCTCAGCCACGGAGCTCCAGGGCACCACGGCGCACAGTTTGGGAATCGCTGGTGTATACTGTGATTAAAAGCTGATCAGCTTATCTGTGCATATTTGTTTCATTTTGTAGTTTGCCGTTTCAAAAGTAACTCCGCAATTTTTTATTTAAATAATATCTTACTGAATATTCGAAATTGTATTTTGTGTACTGTAAACTTTACAGTACAACAGTATTGTACACATATCTGTGAATTAGAATGAGGATAATACCATAAAGTTAAATGCAAATGGCAACTTCATATTTGTATTACAATACGTAATGTTGGCTGGCATTGAAATTAATGCATTGGAAACCAATAAAATATTTTGCATATTCTAAGACCAAATAATATAAAATTCAATTCGGAAAGTTTCAAACTGTTATGGATGTGTACAGAGTTATAGATATCATTATTACTTGGAAAGTTTAATATTCAACTAAGACAAATATACAATAAACCAAAGGCGTCCCTGACAAAATAATTAACCTAATTAAATTACTCTATAATAATGCTACTTGTAAGGTATACACAGAGGCAGGCCCGTCAAGAGAGTTGGGTAGCCGGGGTAAATTCCTGAGGCCCCTGGGTGTTTGGGGCCCCGGTGTCCTGGGCAGAGCTCTAGGAACAACCTGGCATCAGGGCAAGTGGCAGGGGCGCGTGGCCTTCACTCAATTGTAGTTTGGATGTGAGGACATTTTTTTTGTGCTAATCACTTGTTTTTTGTATGTGAGGACCTTTTTTTTAGGTCATCAGTTGTATTTTCACCTGTATTATAATATTATAATAAAAATTGCCGCTTCATTTGTATATGGTCCAGAGTCTGGAAGAATTAGTTTTTACGCTCTTGATTGCCCCGGATATAGAATTGATCATTACCCGGTACCCCAGAAGTCCTCTCGGCGGCCCTGCACAGAGGACACAAGAGCGAAAGCAACCAGTTACTATCAGGGGTCAAACAAGGCTGCATCTTATCCCTTCTACCATTTCACGATTTTTTTTTTTTTCACTTTTTTCACTCCATCATTTTGAGACGAGAAAGTTTAATAGTACTTTGGACATACCTATCAGTATTGATAATAATTTAATTATTTCAACAAATGAAGCTAATTATCTAGGGGTTATTTTAGACAAGCGTCTCAAATGGCACCCACACATTCAAGTTCTTTGTACAAAGCTAGCAAGGGTATGCTTTTCAATTTACAGGCTAAAACAGGTCTGTAACTTATCTGTTTTGAAATCCTACTATTTCGCTACTTTTTACTCCCTAGTTTCATACAGCGTAATGTTTTGGGGAAAATCTACCGAAGCTAAAAGAATATTCTATATTCAAAAACGAATTGTTAGAACTATTGCGGGGGTTCCCAAAAGAACAAATTGCAAAAAGTTATTCAAAGAGCTAGAATTATTAAGTTTACCATGCATTTAGATATACAAACATTTAATTCATGTATGGAAACATTTTTACTCGTTCAAAAAATTGAATCATTATCACATCTACGGCACTAGATCTGACAATAATAAATTGGATATTCCTAAACACATCCTTTCAACTTTTAAAAATTGTCCAAATTATTGTCAGATTACCCTTTATAATGCCTGGCCGAGTTTCTTAAAAGCATTAATTATAGATAATAAATTTAAAAACCAGTTAAAAAAATTTCTGATATCTAAATGTTACTACTCTGTGGAAGAATATTTGTCAGATTGTACACAATAATGTATGTATTGCACCTGTATGACTTTTCCTATACATTTTGTAATTGTCAAAGGAATAATAAATTATTATTATTATTGGGTTTGTCAGGTCTTGACAAGCGTCCACTAATCTCAAACTTCAGCAACCTTTTGAGCCGCGTCATACTAGAGACTAGTATACGATTACGTTTAGACATCAGCTAATTCTTTCGCCAATGGTATAATGTGGGACTTCTCCAATGAGGTAGTATAACATAGAGACTGAAAGAGGGCGACTTGTTATGAAGCCAACACCTCATTAGGCGGGAAAACGGGGGTTGACCCGAGGAGTTGTGCAGATTTCTTACAACAGTGTTTTTTTTTTTTTTTTAAATTCATTATTTGGCCTATGTTGCTAAGACTATAACATCAGTGTTTTGCCGATAAGAATTGAAAGTAAAAATATATTTTTTTAATACTGTAAACTTCAAATTTAATAAAATATATTTCATAAATAATATTAAATTAACCTGAATTTATTATTATTTAACAAAAATAATTATTGGGTTTCTAAATTATATACATTTAAAATACAATATAATCGAAAAAAAAAAGTCTAGTAGACCCTGAATATAACATAACGTAAAGTGGACAATTTTGTTAAAATAAAAATAGATGAATTCGTTGTCTATTTAGACACCTTTTTTTCCTCACACATTTTAAATATGGGCAGTAATTATATCGTTTATTCCATGATAAATTAAAATTTATCTGACAAATTATAAAGATATATGTATCTACCATGAGTTCAAAAAGTAATTACTTTTGGTTGGCTATGGAAAAATAAAATAATCTCCACTGCAATCTTTATATAACAATATAAACTTATGACATAAAACAACAGTGACGACAGTTGAATAATTCTAAAGCTTGCTGTAGACATTATTTCATTTTTTCATAGCCAACCCTTATGTAATTACTTTTTGAACTCATGGTATAATATATCTATAATCAGTGGTGGGTAAAATACTTTTCTGATGTATTCGAAGTGCTGAATACAAATACTTATTTTTAAGGAAAAACTATACGTAATATTTTAATTAAACAATACTTTTTAGTATTTAAAATACTAAGTAGTTGTAATACAGTTCACAACTCTTTAAATTCAATTTACGGAAATATTATTAAAAGTTGAAAGATGGTGGAAAGGTAAAATAGCAAAATAGAAAAAATAACAAAACAATCATAAACACAATATGACGCCGGCGTTTTTCCTATCGAAAGCTGAACAAAATAAATGGAAATTAGGCAACTTGTTATACTCCTCGGGGCAAGTCCCCCTTTCGTCTCCGCAGTGTCTTGCCTTCATAACAAACAATGCTAAGGCATAGAGCGTGCTGAGTCTATTTATATGACGTCAATGGCCTTCTATAACAGACCGCGTTTAGGCAACCTGGATTGATATTTCCCATTCCGATAGTTCTGAAATCCCTTCTCTACCATTTTTTTCTTTCTCTTGGGCCCGAGTATCGAATGGGATTGAAGAAGCGTTCTGTGTTCCATGGGCAACCATCCCAGGATATGCCAACTGTTTTTATAACAAATTACTTTTTTGTAATGCTATATATAAAAAAAAAACTTTTCCAGGACGTTCTTGAGTAAAATATCAACAAAAAAAGATAAATATCTTTTCCGGAGGACCATCGAGGAAACTGTAGAAACAGCCATACTATTCGCGCTTTGAAATCAGCAATGTCACTTGCGACATTCTTGATTTATTATCAGCATAGAACGGCTGTAATAAATCTGAAATACTTTCTCATATTCTGTGTGTGGAAATACAGAAAAAAACGAACGTTCCTGGCAACTGGAACATTTGTTATTTGCTCGCTGACAACCAAGCTAGTAGGAGACAACCAATCCAATCTTTGTAGGTTCTACGCGTCAGCAATCTATCTATGGAGAAAAAAACGTAGTTCGTAAAGATACCGCACTGTTGTGGAGCGCCACCGTACGGACGGGTTTTGAGAGTGGAAGTTATTTGTTTAGTTCCTGTACAGTTTTTGATTTATGTTTTTGTTTTTATTTATTGCTGATAAAGAAAATGATGGAAGAAAATATACAGATTTTATATTTTTCGCATAAGAAAATTTTGAACAATAGAACTGTTGACTGTAGCTATTATTAATCAGTAATCTTGGCGTAATAAAGTGGCAAGTAAGAGCTATGATTGATAAGATTTTTTAGATACGAGGGCTATTTTTTAAGTTTTTACAAAAACTAAGAAGGAATTTTTTTTTTTTATCAACATTTTCGCCTCTAAGATTTTTAAACTTTTGCATGCGTTCAAACCAATTTTCGAAACATTTGTTCCACTCTGGTATCTCAAAAACATGATTTTCGAAGACTTCAACAGTTTCTTGAGGTGATGAAAATCGTTGTCCAGGCATTTTTTGTTTGATATTGGGCAACAAAAAAAAGTACTTAGGGGATAAATCAGGTGAATACGGGCAATGAGATATTAATTCGATGTTTTTCTTCTTCAAATAATGAATTATTTGACGTGCTGTGTGGGAGCTTGCATTGTCATGATGAAGAATGATACGACGTTTTTGGTTGTTTTTCCTGATTTTGTCGATGACTTCTGGCAAACAAATTATTGTATACCATTCAGCAGGTTCTCCGATCCTAAAGGAATGGTTGCGACATGTCCAGTACAACCGAAGAAACAAGCCATCATTTTCTTGAAAGTACTTCGTGAACGAACAATTTATGTGGGTTTCGGTTCACCTTGGAAGACCCAATTTACAATTTATGCAGAATACATCGGGAACAGATCTTTTTCACTGCTAAATATCATGCAAAAAAAACAATCGAATGTATTGCAGTCTGCGATATGCCAAAGGATGCCTTTATCTCACGGTAAGTCAGATGCTGATATTCTTCAATAATTTTGCGCACAGCATCGATGTTTTTTTGAATCACAACCGATTTTGGTCGACCTTCACGAGATTCATCACTGACGGACGCACGACCACAACGAAATTCTGCAAACCAATTGTAAACAGTCTTTTCTGATGGTGCTTCATTACCAAAAGTTGAACGAAGCGAATCTATGCATTGTTGTTGAGTTAGGCCTTTACTAAAATCGTAAAAAATCATCCAACGAAAACCTTCACGGATAATATTAATTTTTTCCAAACTTGTTTTTTAACGCTCACTGTCAACAAACTACCCGGTCAATTTATAAGCTGCCACTGATTTCACAGTAACAAATGTCAAATTTTACGAATATAGTAATGACACATTTCAATATTGCATCTTGTGGTCACGAAGCACTTCCAAGAAAATGATCGCTTGTTTTTTCGGTTGTACTGGACATGTCGCAACCATTCCTTTAGAACAGCGATTCTTAACCGGGGGGTCCCGAAAATACCTTAGGGGTCCCTAAATTAAAAGAAAAAAGTAATTTTTACCAGTTTTTGCTTTTAAAATTGCAATACTTCCACGCTCCCACGAAACACGTCAAACAATTGACTATTTGAAGCAGAAAAACATCATATTACTGTCATATTGCGTGTACTCACCTGATTTATCCCCTAACGATTTTTTTTCTTCCCCAATATCAAACAAAAAATGCGTAGACAGCGATTTTTATCACCTCAAGAAGCTGTTGAAGCCTTCGAAAACTATGGTTTTGAGATACAAACTTCAGAGTGGCAAAATGTTTCGAGAATTGGTTTGAGAAAGTATGCAAAAGTGTATAAATCTTAAAGGCGAATATTTTGTAAAGCAATAAAACAGTTTGTTCCAAAAACAAAAAAATTCTTTCTTAGTTTTAAAAAGTAGCCCTGGTATTAACGCATTTGAGTCTGTTAATTCACATATTGTAATTGGTTTCTTACAGCTATTGCACTCTTTCTCCTTTCGTCACTATTTTGTAAATTAACAGAATGGCAGAAATGTAGTAAAGTGTATATTTATTTGCTTTTATTATATTAACGAGTAATTCGTCCTTTTGTCCCCAGAAACGAACCATTCCGAATACATACGATGTAGTTTAGGTGCGTTGTCCATAGAGCAGATCTCATTAGAGATAACGGTCCGTAGATAAGCGGCCCGACCGACAGAATATCCGTACCACAAAGGCAAAATCAGCAATTCAATATAAACACAGCGAGATTGGTTATATGTTCCAGGGGAAATAGCCATTATGCTACAATCCGCCTACGAGCACGATGTTGCCTCTGACGCTACTATATTCAATGTTGAAAGAGGAATAATGGATTTTTTTAAATTTCCCCATATTCTCTCTGTCCAGGTATGCTTCAATACTTGAATTTCACGCTATGTTGCCCACAATTCGTACAATATTCTCATGCATATGTTACATGCGGTCGCTACATTACCTCTCGGGTGAAACATTAGAATATAAGGAAGATTTGCTTTTAAATGTTCATTGATGCACGAGTAATTTAGGTTTATAAATTTCTTTCTAACCGCATTAAGGTACCCAAGCTTATGCGAATTATATACAATTAATAAGGTTACATTAAAGTCACCAACCTTCATAGGGATATAGGTACTAACCCGTATAAAAATTCTTTCTAGCATCATTATTGGCACCTATATGCGCTTGTTCTCAGCGCATGTTGTTGCCGGTTGGTACCGACGCCGATTTATTGAAATTTTTTCATAAAAAATAGTCTTGTTTAGAATTAATGTTCTTGTACCTGCTTGGGGATGTCTCATACTCAATAAAAATTATCATTTCTGCAGACTAGATGTAGTAAAACAAATCCTTAAAGACTCCTACAGACGGTGTGGCAAGTTATGGCCAATGTTTACATTTGTCTAGCTCCGCGTATTGTGTGTACGGACAACACATCACAAGTCACAGCCTACGTTGGTCTGGGCGCTGGCAGATGTTCGCTTCCGAGGTGGTATTCTTATCATATTATCACAAAGGTAATCCTAGGTCAGGATTACGACATCTAGACATTGTGATGCTCAGCTGTCTGATTAAAAAACTATTTCTCAGCGTCTGACGTATGTTGCCTGATTACGAAATGCATACGCCGCTTTTTCGTAATGAGAAAATATTTTTCATGACGAATGAATATTGGAACTGGGTCAACCATCATTACAAATACTTGGATGTCGCACAGTATCGAGGCAGAGGAACCAACTCCTCTACACCTACTAGTCCACACGATGACGACCAAGACACCGACGCCAGATACTCGTACCGCTGGTGAACCACGCAAGCAGTCACCATGTGAGTGGAAGAATGCCTCTCCAGGCTCCTCGACTCCCTGATGGGTAGCTCCCTCCTCGGAGATAGGTCCAAGCCGATCCTGGCCAACACGGGGTGGACCGAAGATTTCTCCAACTCCAGGGGCAAATTCAAACCTTAAATTGTAAATTGGATATATAATTAATAAATTTGTATTGTTAATACCAGGAGTTGTCTTTCAATCAAACCATCCACGTGACAATATGACAAAAGGGTTTGACCAACGTATGTGCAGACATGCATTTGAATCTCAATACTACATACTTATGGCAAGCCGTTTTAACATTTAATATTAAGCTAGTGTCATCTTCAAAATAGTACCCATCTATAGAAATACTTCGAATTTCATTTACAATGAAATTCATTTACAAACATTTTCATGACATACGTACATTTTTCAACTAATTTCTATGAGAGTGGAATAAATTTAGTATTAAATGTTAAAACGGCTTGCCGTGTGAGCGCGCCGAATTGATATTTATTACAAGTTACATAAAATTAAATAATATAAATCTTTCACTCTCATAGAAAATAGTTGAAAACTGGTCGTATCTTGTATTAAAGCCCTACTTATGATTATTATCAACGAATCGGTCATTTTGATCGGTAACTTGTGATATTGTGCTGAAAAAGTCGTTAATTGTTAACTGCCCAGTAGAAAAAAAAAAAAAAAAATCAACGTGGAATGCTCCAATGCCATCAAATAAAATGGAGTACAAAACAAAGACGGTTTCAAACAAAATTTCCTGAAATTAATTTCATTGATGGCGAAATAGCATCTCAAAACGTTTAAAATGCAGATGCAGTATTATCTATATATTTCTATTCATATATTCATATTGTATTCATACATTATAAAATAAGAAGCATTATAAAAGTTGATTTTTTCATCCCTGAAACGATTTCGTCTATCCCATAATACCGTGTAGGCAGAAGCTTACAGTAGCAGCTGAAAACTGACCAAATGTCAGCTCTTCAAAACGTCACTCATTCTTACAGACTTCATTCTGTGGTGGGTAACCGGGAGTTTGTAGTTGTTGGCGCAGATTAGCCACTGACAGACCATGTACGTTTCATAATCGATTTGTTATTTAATACCATATATTATGTATTTCATTCAGAGGTATAATGTTGCTGTCCAAATGTCGGATTTTGCGTGATTGTTGGATAAAGGCCACATTTTGTGGTTATGTTCTAATGGTATTGTACTTTATTATCAATGTACAGATTAATTATTTATGTACAGGATACAGGAATCAATTTATAAATAGTTATTAAAATTCTATATTATATAAAAGTCAATACAAATTAAAAGGCTAATGTATGGGCCAATGATTATGAAAGTGAAAATCAAGAAAAATGTTTATTTAATAAAATTTGTAAGTATTTCTATGCCAGATAATTATTTTATAATATTATTATTTAGAAAATTCAATTGGAAAGTATACAATAATTGCAAAATTTCCGCAAATGATGATTAAATATTACAGGCTATTCCAAAAGATTAGGCGGAACTAACTGGAATTTTCATTTGTCATTAGCTATTTTTTTATATATTGAAGTTGGCTTTTCCTGAACAAAATGATCTAAAGCTTCAATCAATCTGTAAAAATTACTAGATTTGAAAATCTAGTTCCGCCTAATGGTTTGGAATAGACATAAATGATTAAGTTATTAATTTCAGTGTATTATCTGTAAATATAAATAAATAAATTGTTTTATTATACATTGTTGCTACAGTTACCGTATTTCACAAAAATCCCTAGCCTGTATTCCGATATTTTTATAAATGAAATTTTAAAAGTACTATAAAATAAGTGATGTAAAGTATAAAAAAACTCGTATAATGAACCTGTAAGAGAAATAGGGTGGGAGACAAAAGTTTTATGACATATTTTTGGCAAAAATGATTATTTTTTTTAAATACTTTTTTTATCCAGGCATTAAAATTTAATTTGATACCTCCGCAAAATTTTTAAAAAGTATTTATTTTTACATTAAATACATATTTGTTTATATTCCTGGCATGTATTTGGCCTGGGCAGTGTAATGCATTGGGGCCCTTATATGTAATTGAAGTAAATGCTTGATATTACTTAGATTCTAGATTAGTGGATTTTGAATATTGTATTTTGTGCTGCAATACTGTAATAACTATTTGTTTTCTGTACACTACAAATTTGTAAACTTCTAGTTTAAGTTATTGCCACGCACTAAACTTTTGTTTCACAGTGGTGCCTGTCCCTTGGGATATAGATATTTATTTTTCTAATTTTGTATTAATTTTTGTTTTTCTAATTTTTATATTATTTTTAATTATAATTATTAATTTTGAAAATAAATATTATTATTATTATTATTATTTCTTTTTTTACACACTTACCAGACGTCTCCAAGGAGAAAAGTGCAGGTAGGTAGTCTTATTGAAAAATATTGCAGTTTTTGCTGTCAACGAAGGTAAGTATGACCAAAGGTTTAATAGGCAAGTATAAGGTGTTGCAGTTTACTCCATATTTAAAAATTTTCGTTCCGTGTTACAAGTATCCAATACAATAGATTTTTGCATTTTATGAAGGATATCTGGTGGGGCTTGTAGTTTAAGGAGAGAGTTCATTGATGCCCCTGGGACTAATCCTGTACTCGAAATTATTTTGGTTTCTCGGAATGGTTTCTATCGAGTTCAATTTCCATTGATCCTTAATTTCAATACTTAAATCTATGTATTTTTGAATTTTCCCATTGTAGGTAGAGATTAAGTTGTTATTGTTCGGTACAGCTATGTCTATAAATAAGCAAGTTTTATTATTTTGATTTATAATTGTTATATCGGGCCTATACTTCTATCCCAATAAACTTTATATTTGTTATTCCTTAAAATTTCATGCTCCATACATATAAGAGATCACAATTCAGACACTATTGCCTCGTCGTGCTTCGTTAGTTTTTTTTTTTTTAATTTTAATTTGGGAAAACCAAATTAAATTACCACAATCGTTCCAAAACTGTGATCCGCGGACCTCTGGGGGTCCGTATGATAATTAGGGGTCCAAGATAAAAAATATAAAATTTGAAATATTGAATTCAATAATAAGATTTTTAATTTAATAATACGTAATACCTTTTAGTGTTTGTTTAACATTATTTCAAAGACGGTCTACAGTCGACTTTACCGGCATTGCACGAGATATTGATTATCAGTGATATGAAAATTTCAGAACAAGATGAAATGACGTCCTGTCAATTCATCTTATGTGATGGTCCTTTAAAAAAGATGTTTTTAAACGAAACAGTTTTTTTTTTCGTTGTCAGTAAGAAGCATTTATCTACAATTAATAAAAAAAAATCTTTAGATATTATTTCCAGTTTGTTTTACATATCTGTGCGAGCGAGCCTTTATCTAGTAAATTAACGGCGAACTAGACTGAATATTGAGCATGACTGAAGAATAAACCTGTCAAATATTGAACTTTGATATTTCGAACTTAATGAAAAAGACGCATAATCCATCGCACAGTTATCGAAATAAAAATAAATATTGTCTACATTTTTATAAATACTATGTATTTTGATATCATATTTGTTTAATTTATAATCCTTTAAAAATAAAACTAATTTTTAAAATTCACATAATGCATTATTTATATTTGTTATTAATTAATATGATTCTAAAAACACAATTCAAAGTATAGGGTCCAACAAAATATTTCATTTATAAAAGGGGTCCACCAGCTTGCAAAGTTTCGGAACAACTGATTTAGCAGATCAAAGTATTCTATATCTGTGATATACCTCACTCAGTATTATATTACTTTTTGTTTGTAATTTTTATTTTTAATTATTTATTGACAGCGGGGTCCCTAAATTGAGGGGGCCCCCGACATGTGCCAACATGCCCGTCCCTTAAGGCGGTGCTGATTCACACTACTATGCTTCTTATATTTTTTTAATATTTTCTGACAATTTGAAAAGATACAAGTTTGTTTTTAGGTAATTGTGAGTGAACTAATTTCATTCGAAAAGCTATATCATTGTAAAATTTGTCTACGAGTTGATTTTTTTCTTGAAATCTCCAGTTTAATCCAGTTATAGGTTGAGATGGGCCACAATGTGTATGCGGCTGTGGCGCAGCTAGGATTTTGTCTTGGGGAGGGCCGAATCAAATTTCAAGGATACGCGGGCCACATACGGCCCTCAACTTCATTTTTTGTGGCCCTTGAAGCGGTAATTAAAATCACTTTAGCTTATTTAGGAGAAAAATATATTTAAAAATGTAATATACTCTCTTCCCCTTTTCTGTTTATAAAAAAAATGTTCCGTCACTGCTTATCATTTTGTATGTAAAATAGACTGCGACCCAAATCAGTTCGATACCCCTGCTGTTGGATATTGATGTTTATATCAAATAATAATTCCATTATTTGTTGTTAAAAAAAAGTAATTGTTAATCCATGTATCAAAAACTTTCACTTGATTTTTTCTTCGATAAATACATATTTATTTATATTTTTCGCGGGATATATTTTTGAAGTCGCTTGGCCACAATTTTTACCGAACGAACAGACTCATGTGACGGAATAAGGATTTCTTGATTATACCTACGAAAACCTAAAAATAACATGTAAATATGCATTTTCTGTTAATTTTAACACTAATCATAATAAAATATAGCTTATTATTATTGTAAAATTATTTTGCTGTACGATTATGATAAATTTGATAAATTTACGCCACTGTTCAATACAACTTATATCAGTCCTTTTTGTGTGTAAAACATCATAATTTCAAAAATACCTAAGAAGATATTGATATTCACAATTATCTACAAAACAAAACCATTTTAAGAGTGCGATTGTCTCCAAAACTACTCTCTTTATTATATTTCTACTATTTCTACTCTATTTCACGTTTGAGGTGTCATTTTAAAATTACATTCTGAAGGTTATACCGAAGTCAGATTCCCACTTTATCTTATCTGAATCGAGTAATTAGTTGTTTAAAACAGTTTTATCATTTACTGGGCGAATGTTTTAGTCGATGTGTCAGGGGGAAAAAGGATCAACGGTCTCCTTCATATAATTCGTTGGAGCATATTTGGAAAGTGATGTATTTTCACTTGAACAATAATTATGTCACTTTATCAAGAGTAGGCAATCTTAAAAAAATGTTTTATATTAGAAAAAAAAAAAAAAAATGCCAATATTGTTTACAATACGGTAATTTAAAAATTAACTACTGTTGTGGCTAACAAATTTTGTCTTCAACTCTCCGAGAAGCGCCGTGTAATATACTGGTCCTGGGAGGGGCCCAGGCCCGTCGCCCCCCCCCCCTTGGCTGCGCCACTGGTAGGCGGCTTGCGTACCAGTGGTTTACAAAATACCCAGCTAACTAAGATGAAAGACTTGTGTATTGAGTGTGACTAAAATTCAATGATATTTGGCAAAATTTAACTTAATGTTTAAATGGAAACGAAATCCTTTAATAAGAAAAAAATTCAATTATAAACAGCACTGTCTTCACTATCACCCAGAAATTTCTCACACAAAATATCATATTCAATTTCTTTTGCAAATTTTACCTGCCTTCTTATCTGAAAAAATCTATTTTTGTGGTCAAAATATACATCAGTTTCGGTTGAGAAACTGACAAAGTCAATGTTTTCGAGCGAACTTTTGTTGAAAAGCTACAAACATAATTAGGTATCAGGGTGGGTGGCCACTCGACTGATACACTTGTGAAACTTTATTTTGTACAAACAACTTGACATTTTTGTAATTAAATTGTTTTGTTAAAGTTTGACAGATTTATACAAGTTATTTTTAAGTTGAGTGACTTTTATCTGGATCTGTTTTTGATACATGTCAATCTATTTCAAGAAGTAGTTCTAAAATATATACATTGGGTCCTCGGTATAACTCGTTCAAACGTCGTATTATTTCATTTATACGTCGTCGATTAATTTGGAACAATAAACTTGATAAATTTGAGTCGAATTTTGCCAAAATTGTGCAAAAAAATTTTTGTCCCACACCCTGTAGCCCAGATGGTTTAAACTAAAAATTCTCAGTAATGTACATTGGTGTGAATTTTTGATCAGATTATGTTTTCGGAAAATAACGCCTTTTTTGTGTTTTTAAGTAAAATATGTAATATATTTAATCCGCTATTTAACGTAGAAAACGAGTGATCCTGTATAGCACAGTGATGGCGTTCTCGCTTAGTGAGTTGAAACTACTGTAAGAAACTGTGTTCGAATCCTGTCAATTTTTATTTTTTCTGTTTTTTTTTGCATTTTTATTTTGTTTAAATTATTTTGTCAAAATTCTAGTTATATTTTGGTAAATGTTGCATCTAATTTTTAAAAGCGTAAATTTAATAACCAGTGGGAAGTGTTGAAGTTATAATTTAATTCTATATTTGAAGGTATCAGAGGGCGAGGCTTATGATTTAAGCAACCAATGGAAGCTATAGGTACAATTTTCAAAATCTTAATGAACCTTGCTATATAAACAAAAAAATACTGCACATATTTAAAAACTTAAATAATGGTATTAGGCATTCGAATTAAAATTCATAAAAAAATATTTTGACATAAAATTTGTTTTGACATCCCAAATAATCATCACACAGTTAATAAATACTTGCGAAACCCTGAAATGTGTGAAAATTCACACTTCACATCAATTTTTGTTCTCTACTATCTAAGTTTGAGTTGCGGTAAAGTGGTAATATTCACATTATTTTGCATATGTACTTGATTCCGGATATTTTCACTTGAAGAATAGTGGATTCGGTGATCTATTGGCTCCTTGAGCTCTGGCGACCAATTGAGGCATACCAAATCTTCGGAAGACTAATTTTAAGGAGACTAGAACAAGTAATTCAAGCGGCGACTAATGCCTGATTGTGGAGTAAGCCATTGATATTCATTTATAATCTTTTAAATAATGTCAGAAAAAAAGAAAGAAATATTGGGTGCACCTTTCATTACAGGAACATCTTATAAAAGCAATATTAATTTTTGTATAACGCAAGAAAATACAACGATAATTTTTTTAACTACGAAAGAATATATATAAAATCGTTTGACTAATTATTAAGTTCAATGATAGAAACAATAACTAATTGCTGATTGATTAAAATAATTCCTTACCTGATTAATAATTGATATTATCTTGATTCGAATTATTATTATAAGACAAATCGCAAATGATGTTGCGAGATTCGATCTCATAAATAAATATCTTTGTGACAACTCATTGTAACAATTTTACAAACGCTTGCTCTTCGCAGTGGTCGTCCGCAATCTGAAAACGCCTATTTGACTACAAATACAGCCTTGCCAGAAAGTATTAGACCCCCTAAGGAAAATTTAGTTTTCATTTATTATCAGGTCTATATTACAGGCAATTTTAATTATCTAGTTGTGAGTTATAGTATAAGGTTCAAAGTATAAAAACAGAACAAAAAAATATATATTTATAAAAATATACATCAATATTTCGTAAATCCCCCTATTGCTTGAATAACACTTTTGGTTCGTCTGGGCATACTCGCCACTAATTTCTGGTATATTTCTATAGATAATTGATTCTACTCGGCTATAATCCTTTCCTTTAATGTCTCTTTCGAGGAACACTTATTTTGGGAAACCTTTCTTTTTAAAACGGTCCATAAGTGCTCAATCGGGGATAAATCAAGGGATTGAGCGGGCTAATCCATAACTTTAATCTCACTATCACTAAACCACTGTAAAACACGTCGGGATTTATGGCAGGGCGCGTTATCTTGTTGGAAATAGTAATTAGGTGTCATTTCGCCGAATAGTTTTAAATATGAAGGTTTATTCCGCTGTTCATTCTTCCTTCACATATGGAGATTTCTCCGACTCCAGTTGCAGCCATACTGCCCCAAACCATTATGCTGCCTCCGAACTTCACCGTAGGTATTATACATTCCGACTTATAAGCCTCCCCAGGCCGGCGACGAACAAACTGTCCACAAGGTTGACCAAAAAGCTGCATTAAAAAAAAAAAAAGTAATTTACATATGTTTCAATACTCACCTCTATGTTTGATTCGTCTGTCCACATTACTTTGGCCCAATCTTCACTTTTCCAATCCTAGTATTTTCTGGCCCACAATAGTGTCGCTTTTTATGGGTTGGGGTCAGATATGGTTTATGTTTTGCCTTGCATCCTCTTAGTCCTGCATCAGAGAGGCGTTGTCTCACGGTACTAGGAGAAATTTTTAAGTTATAATGTTCATTCAGTTGACTGGGCAGATCTCTCGATGATAGCCGGCGATTACGGAGGGACATGCGCTGCAAAATTCTATCCTGTTTGACTGTTGTAATTTTTTTTCTCCCGCTTCTGGGCTTACTTTTATAGCATCCAGTCTCCTCGAATCGTCGAATGGTAGTTCGCACAGCACAACGAAAAAATTGTAATTGTCTGGCAATTTCATGAATTGAAAGTCCTTGCTTCTTCAAAATCACAATTTGGCGTCTCTCCACTTCACTCAATTCACGTGTTTTTGGCATTATTATTTAGCACACTAAATAATAATGATGAAAAAAAAATATTTAACTTCAAAAGCACAGCGCAAAACGTTCATACAAAGCTCAAAGGCAAATGTTGTCATATAGAAGATCTAATGATCCTGTAGCTCCAGGATCGTCGGATATCTTCCTAAATGTTGTTATTGTGGTTGTTTTGATTCTAGGAAGTAATTAATACCAATACTTTTCTTAGAAATTTATATATGGAAAATTTCGTGGGGGATCTAATACTTTCTGGCATAGCTGTATATTAGTCTTGGAGACTGGTTGATGTGCTGTGTGTCGCCCTTCTGTTTGCAATAGCCGGAGATATGCCTGTCTTAGCAACCATTTGCAAAATCATAAATTTAATTGTATGTACCGTAAATATAAGAGATTAACTAGATATTTGATTGCGATTAGTAATGGTTTTCGTTGGTTGTTGATTTTTTAGGGTACACTTTATTCAAAGACAGGTCTGTTTAAAACCATAACCTTTACATTCTGTGGTGTTCTGTACATTACATATGTATATGTAAATATTTATCAACAATATTTATTAAACGATATACTTTTAACAGATTCATCGTTGATTGAAAATGATGTTGATGAATTTATCATGGATTATTTGAACAGAGGACAGGTTCGCGCCATAAAAAAGGTGAAGGGGCGTAACAAACCAAGAAAAACCAGGATTCGATCTTGGTTGTTTTGATTAGTAATCAATTTTTCAAACTTCAATAACTGCGTTCCGTAAATAACATCTTTTTAGTAATTTTCTATTTTCTGAACGAAAATTCGCATTCTTGATCGAATTCTGGTATTTACGGTACATACTATATAGTTATTGTATTTAGTGGTCGTCAGCGACCTGGTCTCCAGCAATTGGTTACCAGTGCGTAAAGAGCCTTTATGTTTTCAACCCTTAAATTAACACTACGTAGTGTTTTGTAATTATACTGTTTAATTATTTGTCATCAAACTTGGTCGAATGGTTTATACAAACTTTTCTTTTTGATGCAGGAAAAAAATACCAGTAAATATTTAGAAAGAAAACAAGTTGTTAAAAATCTAAAATTTACTGCTTATAAATCTTACGCTTTAGGCTATTATTACAACTTAACGGAGCGTATCTACAAATTTCAATGCAAATTTAAGAATAAGTCTCATCTCCATAAATTAAACGGCCACCGTCCAAAAAATAAAACTTGTAAAACAAATTAACAATTCAAATTAGAAATATTCAATTTGATGGTAACATTAACAGCGTGTAAACAATTTACCTCTTTACTGTTTTTTTAAGTGAAGTAATCTATGCAAAAGCCTCATAAATTAAAACAAAATCTTTTAACAAGACAGTTGAACGCTCCTTTGGTTTGTGGGTTTGGCCATCAGGCGGCAACACCATGCAGAGATTCAGGGTTCGAGAGCTGACTGGGAAATGAAGCCTTTATTTACAATGATAAGATTAAAATCTGTTAAGTTATTTCAATCTTGTTAACAACAGATTGATGAAATAGAAGTAGTTTGACTTTAGAGAAATTTAGCATTGTTGCTAAATTATTGTTTTGTATTTGAATGCCATATAAAAGACTTAAAAAAAGATTAGAAACGATTCACTCATTTCAGAATTCAATTCTCACAAATTTCAGATTTTGTAGGTAATTAGTGTGGGACATTTTTCATTTTCCGTAGTTATTTATTTCAGAATAATAAAAATTAACTTTTAAAAATATATTTTGCCCATTCATCGTCAGAAAGGGTAATTTAGTCAGAGACTACCTTATATAAACTGTATAATTACATATTACAAAAACTATTTTTATATTTTCAAGACAGAGATTAATTGTTTTCAACATATGGTCCAAATACATCTAATATAATAATTTGACATTTTTGTAAGATAATAAAGAATTTACGAGTTCCTGTCATAATATTAGGGGTTCAAGATACACTAATAAACATGTCTGCAGATATCATTAAGTACCTTTTCTAAGAAATAGATTATTTTTATCATTTAATATTTTTTAATATTTTACTTTAATTGGATAAGTATTTATTTGTATTTGTATTTATTTATGAAATTTAATTAAACAATACCAAAATTACGTTCCTTACATCTGATTATTGTATTGGTTGTTACATTAGACCGTTCGTTTTGTTTTGTTTTTTTTTTTTCACCTTTTATTCAATAAAATATGCATTCTAAAAAAAACTTTTATTATCACATGTACTGGCAATATCATAATTCCATCTTTGTTCTCAAAAAATCTGTCCAGGTGAATTTTGATACCGTCCAGAGATGCGAAATTTTTTCCGTTAAGGTAATTTTGTAGAGAGCGGAACAAATGGTAGTCGGATGGTGCGATGTCTGGACTATATGCTCCGACTATCATTTGTTCCGTTCTCTACAAAATTCCCTTAAGGGAAAAAATTTCCCATCTTTGGACTATATCAAAATTCACCTCTACAGATTTTTCGAGAGCAAAAACGGAACCTTCTGGAGAGTTTGACCAAAGTGATAGAATATAATGGACAGTACATTTGACAATAAAATTTTTTTTTAGAATGTATATTTAATTGAATAAAAGGTGAAAAAAGAAAGAACGAACGGACTTATATAACAACCCAATAGGTTTATTTACCCACATTACAACCTTGTCAATCAGACACATTTAGCGTTTTTAGGGTTTTGTAGGTATGACCAAAAAACCCTTATACCGTCATTTTGTCGTCTGTCTGTCTGTCTGTCTGTTCGGTAAAAATTGTAGCCAAACTAAACCTAGAGAGTTGAAATTTGGCATGCCTGTACAACTTTTTGACCCGCATATAGGAAAAATACTAAAACATCTAAAAAACATATCCCCCTAAAAATATAAACAAATATGTGCTCATCGAAAAAAATTTTTTTTTTTTTTTAATTCTGACTAGGGTATCAAATGAAAGCCCTTAGAACGTGGATTAACGATCAAAATTTTATTTTTGCAAAATAAATTATTTTGACGCAATTTTTGTCAAAACTGTGCAAAAAAAAGTTTTGTCCCACACCCTGTAGCCCAGATGGTTTAATCTAAAAATCTGAAAAAATTCTAAGTAATGTATATTGATGTGAACCGGAATAGTACAACAGGAATTTTTGATCAGATTATGTTTTCGGAAAATAATGCATTTTTTGTGTTTTTAACCAAAATATGTTAAATATTTAATTCGCTATGTAACCAAATTGATACGTCAGCGCTCATAGCGATGTGCGTTTAGTCATTGGTTTTCTAATTTGTCAAACAGGTAACTTGCAAACTAGAGTTCAAATCCTGTCAATTTTAATTTTTTTGTTTTTTTTTGCAGTTTTCTTTTGTTTTAATTATTTTGTCAAAATTCTAGTTATATTTTGGTTGCATTTAATTTTTAAAAGCGCAAATTTAATAACCAGTGGGAAGTGTTGAAATTATGATTTAATTCTGTTTGATGTATACGAAATCAGAGGGCGGGGCTAATGATTTAAACAACCAATAGAAGCTATAGGCGCAATTTTCAAAATCTTAATGAACCCTGCTATGTAAAAAAAAATGCTGCACATATTTAGAAACTTAAATAATGGTATTAGGCATTCGAATTAAAATTCATAAAAAAATATTTTGACATAAAATTTGTTTTGGCATCCCAAATAATCATCATTCAGTTATTAAATACCTGCAATACCCTGAAATGTGTGAAAATTCACACTTCACATCAATTTTTTATAAGAATTTCTGAAAGATCTTGAAACAGTCCAAAGTTGTCCCGGATCTGTTGAAACGTTGTTAGAAACTACGTCCGAGAACAAAGATAATTTCAAGTCATCTATTGGCATCTGACACTACCGATAGAGGCGCTACTGCATTCACATCATGGCTGACTTTGGTAGGATATTTTTGACAGGTTCAATGGTATCTTCATGTGATATTTATTGAAACACACGGGAGCACACTCTAAAATGATTTTTAACTGTCTTTCCACTTCTAAGAACATATTCCCATGCTTGTCACAAACTCGACTATCCTACAACCGTCAGTTTCTCAAAATCTCACTAGAGGCGCTTCAGTTATTGTCAGTTGACAATAGATCCTAAAATCTTCACATTCCTTGAGCTATAGACTACAAATAGTTAGTCGCTAGGGTTTTCCTTAAAACTATCTTGATTACGAAATTAAAGAAGAAGTATTATCTCCTTGTTTGCCTCCGATATGCGTTTTAAAAAGTTTTCTACTTTAATTCATTTTAGAAACAAAAAAAAATCATTTTTATGCAAACACAGAAATAAATCTGTCCCTTATTCAAATCATAACTGTCAATTATTTCAAAAAAACATAAAAAATGAACTATACTATTCCCCATTTTCACACTGCAGTCAAATATTTCTTGGAAGGGTAGGAAAACAACTCGATCTGGTGATATTTTATGGAACTAACAGCGGCAGAATTGTTGGTTCCTTGTACAATTTGCATGATTTATTTCTGAGTTTATACGAAATCCATGCTAATGCCTGGTTCATTTATATATCTGTCATCGGTTTTCACGTTCAAATGTAAAGTTGGGAAATGCGTTCTGCGATTGATGCGTTTGTATGGAAAATGCGGGGAAAAACACGACATGGCGACGGGTGATTCATTAATTATTGTGTGGTTTGTTCATAAATCATTTGTCGCTATGAAATTTGTATGTGGTTGAAAGTTAAATTTTGTTGGAATCAAAAATGATTAAATGCTTGTAAATGAGAGGGATATGCTAAGCTTTTCGCTTGATGAATCTAAATCAACGCATCACTTTTGTGCCCTTCAACAGAATAAAAACATATCTGGTAATTACCTGACAGATCGAGTCTTGCAACTGAATAGTAAACGATATTTTATTCCAGTAGATCTCAACCAGCATGGCCGACAAATGATCTTTCTGTTACATGAACATTTATGAGATGCATGTCAATTTCTTATGTTTTAGAACAGGGGTTTCAAACTCTTGTTTTCAAACTCTTTTCAAAAAATGTTTTCAAACTCTTTTCAGCCCGGGGCCACTTTTCTAACTAATAAAATTCAAACGGGCCGCATGATATGTATTTATATGATTACTCATACTGTTTTTCATTTTCCACAATTTTTCTGAATATTTATATGAAGGAAGTAAAGAAATAATATTAGGTCGTCAAGGATGAAATTTGTAGAAAAAAAGGCAAAGTTGGTTGATAACTTACAAATATAAGGAATTATCTTATTCATCAAATTATGCACCCATATTGCCTATACACTTTTGCTATTTAAGCGGCAGGTTGTTCAGGCCTAAAACCCTGACGGACGAGAGTCAATGAATTCCTGGAAGGCCAGTTTTACAGCATTGTCGGGATTAAACTGTTTTCATATTAAAAAGTTGTCAAAATTGCGGAAGAAGTGGTAGTTAGTTGGGGCTAGGTCTAGTGAGTATGGACGATGATGAAGAAGTTCCAACCCCAATTCCTGTAGTTTTGGCACAGTTATTTGTGCAGTGTGTGGTCTAGCGTTATCATGCAATAAGATAGGAGTCGATCTGCTGACCAATCTAGGCTGTTTTTCTTTAAGTTTTTGCATCATTTCGTCCAGTTGGTAGCAGTATATTTCTGCTGTGATCGATGAGCCAGTTTTTTATTTTTTTGTTTTTAAGTTACCTGTACGAAATTGGGCGAACCAATTTGATATTGTCTGCTGCGTAGTAACACTAGAGCCAAATACACTATTAAGGTTTCGCACGGTCTGCGATACCGTAGTTTCACGTAAGAACTCATAATTCATAATAGTGCGGATTTCCGACCGTTCTGTTTTCAACAAAATAATTTAAAAAAAAAAGTATTTGATATTTTTTGGAGCATACAATGGTTTCTTTAAACAGGCGAAATTTGTAACTTTACAAAAAAAAAAAAAAAAAACAGGACGGTAAAATATTAAGCCAATGTCAAATAATAAACTGTTAAAGTTGGCAATATTATTAACTACAAATTTCATCCTTGACGACCTGATATTTAAATAGTAACAATTTTTATCGAACAACAAAATAAAAACGGGTCGAAATTAGCATGCAGGTACTGTACACAGCAGTTGCACATATAGAAAAGTGCTATTTGAAAGCTCTGCTTACAAGTATATTTTTTTGAGTAACGGGGAATTACAGATCTACTGACTATTGCACGGCCTTAGCTAACTACAAAAGTTACTACCTTATTATTAGTTTTCTTGACGCTGCTGCCCAAACAGTTTCAGTTACCATGTATTTTCATTCAAATAAATTTTTATACCATTTTTATGCCATTCCCTGCTTCAAAATATCAAAAATATTGATTAGTTTTTCTGTAATAATTAAGAAAAAAAAAAAAAAAAATGATAGCTCTCAGTAACTGGATTTGCAAAATTAATTATTTATATGCGATTTATGCCAAAATGTGCAAAAAAATTTTGTCCCACATCCTGTAGCCCAGATGGTTTAAGCTAAAAACTTGAAAAAATTCTAAGTAATGTACATTGGTGTGAATCGGAATAGTACAACAGGAATTTAATTTAACAATCAGATTATGTTTTCGGAAAATAACGCATTTTTTGTGTTTTTTGGTTGACGATGTACAAAAGTTATAGTTATGCTACACACAATAGTTAGCTTGCTCCGCAGCAAACTAGGGTTCGCTCCCGGACAGAGGAGACAATTTTATTTTTTGTTTTTTTTCATTTTTATTTTGTTTAATTTATTTTCTCAAAATTTTTGTTATATTTTGGCAAATGTTGCATTTAATTTTTAAGAGCGTAAATTTAACAACCAATTGGAATTGTTGGAATTATATTTTCATTCTGTGTCATGTATACGAAACCCGAGGGGCGGAACATATGACTTAAAACAACCAATGGAAGCCACGCCTATGGCTTCCATGTCCAATTTTCAAAATCTTAATGAACCTTGCTATATAAAAAAAATACTGCATATATTTAGGAACCTAAATAATGGTATTAGGTAATTAAATTAAAATTAACAAAAAAATATTTTAACATAAAATTCGTTTTTAAAGCTCTTAGATTAACAGAGGATAAATTATTTTAAAAATATCGTTCATTTTGCTGTGATTACTACAAAGCAAAATTTGTCCTACACACTCAGCATGCCGCCTTCACTTATTATATACCTGCGAAACCTTGCAATGTGAAAAATTCACACTTTTTTTATACACTGCTTGTATAGGTTTACCTATTCCTCTCTATTATATTTGTTTTTTCTTTAATTAAATAAAAAGTGTAATATTTAACGTCATATTGGCCCTTAAACCATATAGAATTTCATATGACAATTTTGGTAAATTCGCACATGGCTGCTTGTTACAAATTTGGTGGATGCGGTGGCATAATGTATTGTAAACAGTATTCGCAGAAAGGCTAACATGGACAAAAGGCTAATATGGATGAAAGGCTGACAGACAAAAGGCAAACATGGACATTAGGCCGACATATATAAAAGACCAACACGGACAGAAAGCTGACAGACAAAAGCTGACAGATAAAAAGTCGGCCAAGACTAACGGCCATCAGACAAAGGTCCGACAAAAACAAATCAGCCATTATATTGTTTTATCACAATATTTGTGGGATTCAATATTTCAGTATAAGTTATAACAAACCTTAGACGCAGACTTAAACTTAGGACAGAAACTGTTTAACAGTGGACTAAGAAGGTTGGCTGAATTTCGAATATTCTCACTAGACTTTCTGTTAGCTGATTTCTCTTTCATGCTTGATTTCCCATAGGCCGAGAGGTGTTCAGGATATTTCTCATATTGTTTCTAACATTATCCTGCAACCCAATGCACTGTTATTGCCGGCATTAATTCAAATCAGAAAAAAAAATATAAGAAAAACAAAATTGAAGCTGTTTAATTAAATCACGGAGGCATTTCTTTATGTACGAGTATGATAACGTAATTATGTTGTAAATTGTAATTCCCCTTGAAGATTGTATAAGAATTTCAAAATGAAATAGTGCAAAATGTATCCAGCGAAGTAAGAAAATTCCTGAAGAACGAATCAAGGATGTTGAAGAGTTAATTATATTTTACGTGTCAGTCGCAACGAATTAGCATTCATCTGTTCCAAGCACAAAGGAACAAAAGACAAACATCTCTTGCGATAATTACATTACTTGAACATTTGCCGTTCCGTCTCAGCTGTTCTGCATAATATTTTAGTCATACGACTCGTTAATCTTGCTAACAGTAGAGAAAAGGAGAACTGAACTGCCAAGAACTGGTGAAAACCGGCGGGAAACTGCCTCAAACTGTACTGAATTCGCGAGAACTTCACCTAACACCCCGTTCCTTATTCCTTAACTTAATTAAAGAATTTCCATTTTAGCGGAAGTTCCGCGGAGGTTATGTGGTGTCGAAACTGCGCTCAAGAATATCCATATTTATGACGGCAGGTTATTTTCTTGTTGAAATCAACGAGGCATACCGCACGCTTCGTTAATTGGAAGTCGCTAAGTTGGAGGTTACGGCCAAAGGCTTTAACAGAACAGGGACGGAGATGAATTTTACTAGAATATTATTTTTATTGAATATTCTTACGCTACTTTAGCCACTGAATAATAAATTGCGGATATTTTGGAAACCTGTAAAATGAAATGAGGTACTGATATTGAAATATATGCTAGTGAAATAATTTAACTGGAATACTGGTAATAAATTCAACATAAAAGCATAAAATCTGGTCACATAACAAAGTCTCCGATCTAGTCGGCAAATTATAAACTATAGTTTGTTATGGTACAACCATTGTGTTGTTATCATAATCAATCGTTATCAGTGACTTAGATTGACATCTATAACTTCCAACAATTTAGTGCTAAACCATTGGTACAGCATCATGAAGGTCTGGGAGCAATGTATTTAAATCTCTGGTACTCGGCAACTAACCAGTCCGAGAAAACTATAAAAATATATTTTTGTAAAACAATTTATGGCAAGTAGAAACTTTATATATAATTCCATGATGTTATTGAAATTGTGCGATAACCATTGAATAGATTTCGATGTATAATGGCTATAATGAAAGATCTGGGATCCAGGATGTCGGGAAAAATAAATATATTTAAAAAAACAATAACTAAAGGCTAATTATTACTATTAAACTTATTGAAATGTTGTATTGTTTAGTTGCACAATCATTTTTAAATGACATTTTGATTCGTGAAATTTTCCATTTCGATCCCAGCTGGTTACTAAAAAAACAATTTATATATTTAATTGCGGAAGACACAAGGAACACTGTAGTGTCGACTTGGTCATTTCAAATTCTCTAGCAAAAAAATTAAACATATCATTGAAGTACCTTAACCCAATGGCGTAGGTTGCGCCGTTTTAGACCCACAGCGCAATATAAGCCTAAAATTTAAACTCCCAGATAATATGTTTATCTACAATGCGGAAATGGTGGCAATAAAGTTGAGTTTAGAATACTTAAAGAATAACTTTCATAATGAATATATAATTTTTTCTGATTGTAAAAGCGCTGTCCAAAAATTGAGTTGCCCTGGATTTGAGAAAAAGAGTTATTCATTAATTTTTGATGTTATTAAATGCCTTAACGATCTTACGATCAGCGGTAAAATTATAAAAATATGCTGGATTTAAGTCCACTCGGATTTTGAGTTCAACATCGAAGTCGATCTTCTAGCCGAAGAAGCAGCTGTAAATGGCTCTTGAATATTCCTCTAAACAGTAATGAGATTATGTCAATCTTCAAATCTTCCATATACAACCAATGGCAACAAGAATACATAGATTTTCTACAACACAAAGGATCATACTACGGTCAAATTCAACCTCTTCTTCCTAGAAAGCTTTGGTTTTTTCTCACCAAAGCAGATCTTTTATATCCAATCTTATCCGGCTTAGATTTAATCACAACTTCTCTCCATATCACCTGCATAGAATTAACATGGTTTCGTCTCCTTTCTGTCCGTGTGATAATTTGTCTGTCAGTGATTCGAACCATTTATTGTTTGAATACCCAATTCATTTTCGTAATCGTAATTTATTCATACAATATTTGGTTGTTTTCAAAAAATATCCTTACCTACCAATATCAAACGCTTCTTGCTACTTTTCTAAAATTATTTATAACTATATTAAAGCAGAAAATATCAAATTGTAATGTAATTTTTAAAATATTGTAATATCTGTATTTATACATGGCTAATAGCCAAAGCAGCAAAAGCCAACAAATAAAAGGAAAAAAAAGTACCTTAACTCTGTTACACCTTCCAGATTACCACCACATAAACTCACTAGTTG
Organism: Liopterus haemorrhoidalis; assembly: GCA_963971575.1. NCBI lineage: Eukaryota > Metazoa > Arthropoda > Insecta > Coleoptera > Dytiscidae > Liopterus > Liopterus haemorrhoidalis. The sequence continues at coordinate 30,176,439 of OZ020611.1, read as the reverse complement.
GCGTTGTCATTATAATAAGGAATATGAGCTTGAATTCAGGCTTAGTAAATGGTGTTTGCATGGTGGTACATAGCTAGATGAAAAAATGTGTAAAGAGGTCATTAAATATGGAAATATATATGAAGATAAGGCAAATTTGTGCCAATCAAATTACAAATACTATTATTTCTCCACATTATCTCCCTCAACTGCTATACATTTGGTCAATTTCTTTATAAGCCTTTTAATTCCGTCCTGGAAGGGAATCCTGGAAAATGTTTTTGGTGTCATGCGCATCCACTCGTGCACCGCTTCCATAACCTCGTCATTCAACGAAAACTTAGATTCACGCAGGTGCTCCTTCATCCAACCAAAGAGGTGGAAATCACTTGAAGCTAGGTCCGATCTGTACGGTGGGTGCTTCAGCAGCTCCCATTACTTCTCTCATTTCTTCCTCGGTACATACGGACAATGGAGCACTCATAGTAAAATACCTTGAAATAACTTATAACAGAGCTGAGCACTGAACCAACATAGGCAACACACATAGAAACTTTAAGGTTATGATACGTTCTAGTTCAGTCAGTTCTGCCAACCATTTAAGCAGATGAAATAAAATTTGACCTTACTTTCTGAATTCTCCTTGTAGTACTTAACTAGATGACTCGCGTCGCCGGGCTCCCCTAATTCTGGACCCTACTAATAGTAATTATATTTTATTTTAATTTTTATTTAAATTGTAAATAATTTTAAAATGCTGTATAAAAATATCCATAATTTATGTCTATTAATAGCACATAATTATATTTACCACATACAGTCTGTAACAATAAAGAAAATTGAATGAAAACAAAGAATCTACTAGCTTTAGTTGCATGTTTTTAGAAAAACAATATAATTCAGTCATCAACCGAGTAGACCCGAGCTAATTTTCTATTTGAACGTGGCGATCCGATAGTACGAAAGAACGGACGCCTCGACAATAAAAGACGATTGCTACTTTATCGAGACGATAGGAGAGGCGATACGGTGTGGTTACAGGACCTTAACAGGATTACCTTACATTATTGAGGATGTTGTCTGCAACGTTAAAATAACACGCCTAAGGTGGATAGGAAAAGAAACTTATGTCTGACGAAAGATCAGTACAGAAAGTGCTGATCGCAAAACCCTTCGCTAAAAGGATGAGAGGAAGATCTAAATTGAGATGGTTGGACGGTGTTGGACAAGACATTAAAATACTCAAAATAAAGAATTGATGAAATGCTGCTCCATCAGGGTCAGAATAGAGGAAAATTCCGCAGGTTGGCCACCTACAGAATTATGAAAGGCTTATAAAAGGCTATAGCGTCATCTTTAATGATGATGATGAGCAAACTGAACATGATTATTTTTGTAGTCTGTAACTATCATTATTAAACTATGCAATGTGTTTTACTTATACCGAAAAGAATGCAATTGCTTTTTTGCAAATATTTGTAGGTAATATTTTCCAGTAACATAATAATTTAAAATGAAAATTCTATTCACTTTTCAATACAGTTTCCAATATCATTTTTATTTTGTTATAGACTCGCATATACGCTATGTATTTCGATCTATTCATATTTTTTAAATCAAAATTTTCAAATTTCCCAAGGTATAACCTATATGATACTCTCTCCCCTTTTGTTGAAATGAAATATTTTAACATCACGTATACATACATATTCGAGTTCAATCATATTTTGTCTATATACGCAATAGATAGAGGAGTTCGGTGAATTGTATGGCTATGATATGGTACGTATATGGTAGGTAATATGTTTCGGTAGAGTTTCTGCGAATGTCACGTGGATTATTTGCTCGTACAATGCACAGTCGTGAGCATATCAATACTTGTATTCGATCCTTTATATAGTCTGTGCCAATCTACGACAGACGCCTATGGCAGATATCATAGAAATATGACATTATGGAGAAGACACTACTTTGACTAATTTCTGCATGTAAGGGATCATTTGTTTTATTAGCACCAATGACAAATAGTTTTTAGAACTATGCGCAGTTCAGAGAATAAGCGTGAAATATTTGACTACCCCCACTAATTATATAAGAAACTATAGTTGATCCATGAACTAGGCATATTTGAACAACACAACTGTGTGGGTGACGTTATATGCTTATTTTTTGCCCTCAGTAATATTGGAAATTTGAAATTTTTATATTCAATGTAATACTTATTAAAAATAAATATAATAGTTATTAAAAAAAGTACTTTTTTTCTCGAATGGGAAGTTTAATCGCAATACTCTGAGTAAAAAAAAAAACGCTTTATATAATATTTTATCTATGACTGTCCCCAAATAAAAAAATGATTTGAAGTGTGAATTTTCACACATATCAGGATTTTGTAAGTATTTAATTAGTGTAATAAGGCAACAGAATGCTGGATGTCTAGGTCATTATTTTTTCTATAATAATATCAAAATCAACAGTATCTTCAGATAATAACGTTTATTCATTATTTCAGTACTCAATTTTAATTAAAGATTTCAGAGATTTTTTCTGCATTTACTTCATATCTAGGTCTTCATTACATGTATAAAATATATCTTGATGCAAAAACAACCAAAGTCATTTTTGCTACATTTGAGTAATTCCGCCTCAGATAATTTCTCTAGTGTTTGATCTAAGTTAATTCAAGTTCGCGCTTACTTGACTACTTCCAGTTTTCCTGGCATCTTTTATTATCTAAATCTAAATATATATCCCAAGTTTTTTTACACCGTTCAGCTAAAAATCTCAAAACCCCAAATTTTTGATATTGGTTGTTCTTACTCCAAGGTACAGATATATATTAATAAATTGATTCATTTCTTTTCAATTACAGAAACGTATTTCTCACTATTGACAATGTATTATTCGATTTATAAGTACTTCACTACTATAAAGAATTTATTCCTTATTGATACATTAAAATCAAAAAACTAAAATAATATAAACAATTGACGTAATCGATTCGGCGATTCGCAGCTGTTAAAAACGTTTTATTATATTTTTAATTTCAAAGAAGAAGTACATTACCTTAGCCTTTAATACAAAAAATCCATAACATTGATAGACATAATTAAAAAAATAATTAATTTTGTCAAAAACACAAAAACTGCAATATTTTGTAAAAACATAATCTGATTTAAGGATTTAAATAATTTTCGGCTAAGATCAATGTACAATACTTTTTCATATCTTTAGTTTTACCCTTTTGAGTAAAACAGTAATTCTTTAGTAAATTCTTGGAGAAAAACGAATTAAAATAGAAAAAAAAATAAATAAATAAATAAATAAAATCGCTTTCTATTCGTTAATCTACGTCTTAAGAGAGTTTTTTTGATACCACAATATGAATTTATGATAAAATATTTTTTTTTCGACACAAAAATCGATACTTTTCAAAAAATGTATTTGATCAAAAATTTCTGTTGAATTATTCCATTTACTATCATTGTACATTATTGAGATTTTTTTCAGATTTTTAGATGAACCCCTCTGGGAAATAGGTCTGGAACAAAAGTTTTTTGACATATTTTTGGCTAAAAAGACATAAAAAGAAAGATTTTTCAAAATAAAAACTTGTTTACTTATTCACGTCCTAACAAGTTTCGTTTGATACCCCACTAAAAATTTTAAAAAAATGTTTATTTTTTCATTCAATACATATTTGTTTATAATTATCTTGTGATATGTTTTTTAAACTATATTTTACCACTATTTACAAGCGTGCCAAACTTTCTATGTGTAGCTATGTGTTTGGGTACAATTTCTACCGTATAAAGAGACAAACAGACACATGAGTGACTTTATAAGGATTTTTTTGGTGCTCACACCTACAAAACCCATAAAAGCGGTTGATTTTGATGTGATTATAGAAGAAATATTCTGTTGGCTTCTTACACTTATTAAATCCCTACAAAACCCTAAAATGTGTAAAAATTAATACCACATCATTTATAATTTACCTTAATGAGGATGAGATGATAAGATAAAATATAAATATTTATGCTCTGGTCGGGATTTGAACCCAGGACCTTTAGCACAAGAAGCAGGATTGCTACGTCTACGCTATCGAGTCTGCAAATATATTGAAAATGTAGGCCTTTGTAAAATGACTCTTTCGGGGTCATACTAGACTAAGTCTTTAATATAAAGAAACCTAGAACTCCAGGAAGGTGATATAAGTATTACAAATAAGCAATTAATATAATTTATGAGCCTTTACTTGATTTGAAGTCTCAAATATTCATATGTTGATGGTAGAATCCAACAGAATTTCATTTCAAACGACACACTTTGATGTCTGTGATGCGTGATTCGTTTTTGGCTTTTTAACAAACTCATCTTCCGAGTTCTTCATTCTACTTTGTATCCCCTTACCCCTCCGTCTACCCTTGCTCTATCCTGCAGTCCTATGCGCTTGTATACTCTTCTTTAATTTCTTTCGGTTCTGCTTTCAATATCCGGTGCTAGTTCTCTCAGACACTCATATATAGCATTGTATTGTGTGCAGTTATTGTAAGAACAGAAATATCTTGATTGCTCCGTAGTATTACAAAACCACATTTTTATTTTCTTTCCTTTTTTTAATAATTGAGACAAAAGACTGATATTGAGACAGAAGATTATTTGTTTTGGAGTTAAAATTAGAAAATGAAAAAGACTTGGAATTGATTTCAAGAATTGCTGGACGTTTAAGCTTTGGATTAAAAAAGAAACTAACATTTTTTTAAGTATCAGTCAAGTGGAATATTTTTTTGATTGGAGTTTCGTTGAGATTAATGGGAAAATTCTTTGAGATAAAGATAAATTACTGATATTAAGAAATGTGGAAATTATTACTGGAATGGTTCAGAAAAAATAGCTTTATAATTATTATTTTTCTCATCATATGCAGCCATCTTTGAATATACGCTTCTCCTAGTTCTCCTTATTGATAAGTTAATGATAAGTTGCTGCTTTCATACAGAGTTCTCCAGTACATTTTGTTTCTCCGTCCTTTTCTTGGTCTTTCTATGGTTTTTTCACTAATTATTGGCCATTCAGCAACCTTCTTGTTCTACCATCCATCATGTCAACGCATATCCTGGTCTCTCCACTTTTTTTGGAAACACAATTTTGGTCTTTTTTCAAGATGAAAAGAGGAAAGCGGGCCATAAATGGCCCTTTGGTTCATGTTAAGTGATGTGCAATAGTCAAATCGAACAAAAAAAAAATTTTTGTTCCAGTGAGCTCTGCCCCCTTCGGGTGTGTTTGGTGCGCGCCTGCTTCAGTTTGCCATGTTTTAGGAAAATAAGAAAAAATTATCCAATTTCATTAAGAAAATTTCTTAGAAATATAAATCAATAATCAATAAATCAATAATTTAAAAAATCACTTTCTAAACTAATTGTTTTGTTTTTGTCTAAACTATTATGCTTTTAACGAGATTTAAAAAAAAATTTCACAACTTGTTCATAGGTGGATTCTACAGTAAACTGATTTTTCTCATTTCGTTTTTAATATTTGGTACTAAGAATATTAATGTTTACCATTTTTATGATTTTTTTATGATTTTTGTTTTGATTTTTTATGATTTGTAGGTATGACCTTTGTCTATCTATCTATTTGTCTGTCTGTTTGTATGTATGTCTGTCTGTCTGTGTGTATGTATGTATGTCTGTCTATCTGTGTGTATGTATGTCTGTACTATAGATATTGTAGCCAATCGACTCAACATAGAAAGTTGAGATCTGGCATGCTTGTACAACTTTTTGATCCACATAAGTATAGGAAAAATATAGAGAGTTCAAAAAACACATCGCTAGACAAATATGTATTTATGAAAAAAAAAATATTTGGAATGGGGTATCAAATGATATCTCCTAAAGCGTGTATGAACAAATTAATTTTTATTTTTTTAAAATTGATTTTTTTTTGTGCAATTTTCGCTGAAAATATGTCAAAAAACTTTTGTCCCCCACCATATTTCCCAGAGGGGAAGATCTAAAAGTCTTTAAAAAAAAAAACTCAATAATGTACACTGTACATACACCTGTATACACTGTACCATCACTGTACATTGTACAGTGATGGTAACCGGAGTAATTCAACAGATATTTTTTGATTTGTTTTTCGAAAAATATCGATTTGTTTGTCGTTGAAAAATTTATTATTTTTTTAATATATAGGTATATTGTGGGGTATCAAAAAAGCCCTTAAGACATAAGCGGTTATGGAAAGAAAATTGTTTTTTTTAATTTCTTTATTTTAACAGATTTTTTTTTCTAAAAATGTACCTACTAAAAAAATATTGCCCTGTGCTAACACCCTAAGGGGTTAAACTAAAACTCGAAAAAAATTCTAAGTAATGTACATTAATCTGGCTAAGGTGGTGTAACTTTGAAAAACTCTTCATTTGGACGTGATTTTTTGCAAAAATATTTTGTCCCACGCCATATCTATAGCTCAAAGCTTTTGCTCCAAAAATTCAGATTAATGCATATTGCTGTAAGCCGCAATAATAAAATGAAAATTTTTGGTCAAATTATTTTTTATGATAAATATTGAATTTTTGGTGGTCACATATCCGAACTTGTCTAGTTTATTATTTTATTTATTTACGGTTGTTTAAGTAGTTGTAAATTAGTTTAGTCTAGCTGATCGAAAAACAAATCAGTGGATTCGAGTGCAAACAAAAGTATGTACGTCATCGAAAGAATTGCTCGTCTTCAATGGAACTGGGCTGGACACGTGGCTTGATTTCAAGACGACATATGGACAAAGAATATCCTAGATTGGAGACCTAGTGATACTAACAGAAGCAGAGGAAAACCTCCAACTAGGTGGACGGATGAGGTAAAGAGAGTTACTGGGAACTGGAAATCTAGAGCAGAGCCGCAGTAAGGAAAACTTGCGCTAGGGGCAAAACTGCGTTTTGGCGCCCCTTGGCAAATAAATGTAAGTGATAAGCAAATTCCCAGTGAAGAGCAAAAAAAGGTCCTCACCTCCCAAATTCCAAGTGAAGAGCAAAAAAAAGGTCCTCACCTCCAAAAACCCAAGTGAAGAGAAAAAAAAAAAGTCCTCACCTCCCAAAATCCAAGTGTGGAGCAAAAAAAAAAGGTCCTCATCTCCCAAATTCCAAGTGAAAAGCAAAAAAAAAGCTCACTTTTGCAATGTAGCGCTCCTTAGTCACGCTCATAAGCGCCCTTTTCCTTAGTGCGCTAGGGACCGCACTAACTGCGGCTCTGATCTAGAGCACAAGATCATTCCGAATGGAAAAAGCTTGAGGAGGCCTACGTTCAGCAGTGAACAAGAGACTGATTAGTGATGAATGATGAAGTAATTGTACCTATTTCTACTTGTTATTATAAAATAAAAATTTACTCGTTATTATATATATATACATATAAAAATAATAAAATAAACCAGGTTTATTTTTAAGAAAAACTAACTGTTTAAGCAAAATTTAAATTTGTAGGACCAAATGTGGTTGGTTGTAACATATAAATTTATTCAAAGACATAAGTGATTTTTTCTCGGCCTACTCGGCCATATTGTTTTTTCAATCTATTCGTTTTGTGTCAGACTGTTTTGTCGTCAACGTTTCGGCTGCATATGTATTAAGCGTGTTCTACATTATACAATTCTCGTCAAATTTTCATACTTATTTCTTTGACTAGAACTTGTACTAGAAATAAATCAGTGAAATCGTACAGTGTAGAACACTTTATGAAGTCAAGGTCAACTTTGTTCAAAACTAGATTTGAACAAATTTTTGTTGAAAATATTTTCAACTTAGAACTCTGTGCATGCGCAGTAGACACTTTTAACAACAGTACCAACATTAAAATTAAGCTTGTAAATATTTTGTATTACCACGTGTTTAATCGTGTTTTTTTGATCATTGGTTTGAATAGGCGAATATATAAATGGTGTTTTGTACGTAAATCAGTAATTTTACAAATCTAATAGCTAGGTTATAAACACTTGACAAGATATGAATTATATTTTTATGTTGGTACTTTAAATGAACTGAAACACGTGTAAGAATTTCATTCTCTACCAAAAAATTGGAAAATAAATTGTATTAAAACTTTGACAACTTCAAGTTCAAAGAAAAAAGTTTAGAAAATTTACGAATAAAGTATAATGTAGAACACGCTTTAGCAATATACGATAGCAGATAAGTCTTAATTTGGAGTTTTCCGTAATTGTTGTAGTATCTTGATTAGATGAGTTACGTCCGTAAGTTAGTAGTTATAGTTGAAGATAATGGGATTCGGACCAGTCAGAAAATAAAAACAAATTTATTAACTTTGCTAAGGTTTCGATTTTAATTTAAATCTTCATCAGAGCTTAGTTAATAGTCACGATATAAAATAACAATTTTTATGCATAGATTTGTTTTAGGCTACTAACTTCTATAATACTACAACAATTATAGTTGAAGGTAATGGGATTCGGACTAGTCAGAAAATAAAAACAAATTTATTAACTTCGCTAACGTTTCGATTTTAATTTTAATCTTCATCAGAGCTTAGTTAATAGTCACGATATAAAATAACAATTTTAAAATTAATGAAGAACACATCATATTGTCCGGTTATTGAACTCAGAGATAAGCATATGAATGTGCTAAGCTAAAATAAGCATTCATATGCTTATCTCTGAGTTCAATAACCGGACAATATGATGTGTTCTTCATTAATTTTAAAATTGTTATTTTATATCGTGACTATTAACTAAGCTCTGATGAAGATTAAAATTAAAATCGAAACGTTAGCGAAGTTAATAAATTTGTTTTTATTTTCTGACTAGTCCGAATCCCATTACCTTCAACTATAATTGTTGTAGTATTATAGAAGTTAGTAGCCTAAAACAAATCTATGCATAAAATTAGCGCATTACTTCTAAAGCCATACAAATTTAATCACTTGTGTCTTATAAGTCTATCAGCATCTGTTGTAGGAAAACAATGAGCAATCTGCAGCATCTGCGTCTTCGAGACAAGACATCCACGCGAACAGACGTCTGTCTCATCCGTCTAACAATCAGCTTCCATCCCCCCCCCCTTCCCCATAGTAGCTCACAATAGCGCCCACCGTGCAAAGGTGATCGCTCAGCCGGCTATAACTCCTAAATTAGATTTTAATTGCGTTTTCTCCGTCGGGTCATTTCCGACAGAATGGAACTCGAATCGTATCCCGGTAATGGCTAAATTATGTGTAAAGGATTCTGCGGAGGATCTCTCTCTTGAATTGTGAGCTAGCTTTGTCCTTTTGTCAGGATTACTGCTAATACAATGTTTCTGGTCAGATGTGTTATATATTTGTTGTTTACGAATGTAAAGTTTCACTTAAAATTAAGAAAACAGTTAAATAGAGATTTTCTTGTCAGGAAAATTGTAGATGTTCTCTCCAATAATTTTTGAATATGTTGTACTCATATTTTGTATTGCACAAGAAAGTTTTAGCTTGTTTATCTTTATGCCCCATGACCAAAAATAATCCTATTTTAGGGTTTCGTAGCTGTACCACGTTCACCCTCTGAAGTCGAAAAAAAAACAATATTTTTACTTTATAGGGGTTGTAGGTATAACCGGTATCAGGACACTAACCCCCGGGACACTAACCCCCGGGACATTAACCCCCCCGTCAATAACCCCCGTGACATTAACCCCCCGTCAACAACCCCCGTGCCATTAACCCCCCGTACCAATAACCCCCGGGCCATTAACCCCCGGGTTTCTAATGATGTAAACTATTCAATAAAGAGTGTTATTATTGAGAGGGATTATCGAGAGTTTATGCAATAGTGTAAATAATAATGCAATGGTACAACATTTAGTTAAGTTAGAGAAATATCATATCAGTAATCACGAAAACTAATAATTGGTAAGAATTAGTGTAATTAAAAGTTAAGAATAACCAGTGGTCAACAAAAGTTGACAGACTTCTTCGTAGCGAATATATGAAGTAAATAGTTCCCTTAAAAATAAATTTGTTAGTATTTATTTTAATATTATTTTATTTATATCTTAAATTAATTTGTTTTATACTTATACGTAACTTGATAGTTGAGAAAAGAAAATCCGATTTTTACACATTAATCTGAAAAAATGTCTTGAACCTTAAATTTTTAAAACTCAAAATAATATCGAAAAAAATCAACTCGAAATTGTAATTGTTTGGTGGAGCATCTAAAGATATCTCGAGAAAAAATATGTTTTTTATATCAATAAAATCATCAAAAATAATTTTGTGCCCCAGCCTATATATAGCACATAAGAGCTAAGTACGATTAAGTCTGTCTGTGTGGTCCAATGCTTGGACTTAAAGAGTAAAAAATTGTCAGCATATACAATTCTTTAGCCGGCATATAGAAAAAATTTTGAAGCAAAAGGATTCAATGAAATGCTTCTATTTGGTTATTAATATCTTTTCTACTTTTCTACTTTGCGTCACCAGGTTTGTTTTGGTCTTCCATTTATACTTTTGCCCAATGTGGATTTAATCCAATGCTAATCTTGCGTTGCTATATGGCTTTTACCTAAGGTTATTACTAATTCTCTTCTATATTATGCAGTTTTTTATGGTTTCATAGTTAAAATCAAGAAATCCTGATAGCAAATACAGTTCTTTAACATGCATATAGAGAAAATACTGAAAATAATTTACGTACCTTTAAATAAATAAATAAATATATAAATAATAGGTTCCCAACGCCTAGATAGGCGTATAAGGGGCAGAGAAGGTAAGTTCTCTGTTTCTAAACCGCCGGTTATAGATATGAAAGCCACGTGGTCAGTGTGACGTGTCGACCGGTCCTATTATCCCTGGATGAACAGATACTCATTTATTAGTATTAAATACTTGAGGCTGAGTCGACCCCAGTGCTGTCTGCACAATATCGGAAAATAAAAATCCGAAGGAGGTGAGGAGTATCGGACCAGCGTCGACGTATATTTAATTTTCGTAAATAAAAAAATCAGCTGTGGCCACCACAGAACCGACCGCCATCATAAAATATTTTATATAAGTATAATATATAAAATACATTCTAGCAGCAGAGTAGAAATAACTTGGCCTAATATTTTCTAACAGAGGTATTATTTATCATGACCATGGAAACGTTACATATAAGTATGAAAAAATTGAGACTACAAAAATTTACAAAAATTTTACAAAAAATTTTCGAAATTTTTCGTTTTATCAAAAAACGTCTCAAATAAAAGTTATTAATTATTACAAAATTTATTAACAAAAGTATAGCAACTTTTGTTCAATAAATTTTTTGATGGACGGACGGACGGACGGACGGACGGACGGACGGACGGACGGACGGACGGACGGACGGACGGACAGACGGACAGACGGACAGACGGACAGACGGACAGACGGACAGACGGACAGACGGACAGACGGACAGACGGACAGACGGCCAGACGGACAGACGGACAGACGGACAGACGGACAGACGGACAGACGGACAGACGGACAGACGGACAGACGGACAGACGGACAGACGGACAGACGGACAGACGGACAGACGGACAGACGGACAGACGGACAGACGGACAGACGGACAGACGGACAGACGGACAGACGGACAGACGGACAGACGGACAGACGGACAGACGGACAGACGGACAGACGGACAGACGGACAGACGGACAGACGGACAGACGGACAGACGGACAGACGGACAGACGGACAGACGGACAGACGGACAGACGGACAGACGGACAGACGGACAGACGGACAGACGGACAGACGGACAGACAGACAGACTTACCGACAGACGGACAGACAGACTTACCGACAGACGGACAGACAGACTTACCGACAGACGGACGGACAGACATCATGCTAAAAATAGTCAAAACGTTATGTAAGGACCTCAATTCGTGGAGATCCATCGAAATGTAAAAATCGGTATGATCACAATACCTCCCTTATATATGTTGACGGTCGGTAATTAGTCGGCTATCGATGATTGCTCTTTTATACCGCGCTCTATAATGCAAAGGAGTTATTCTAAAAATATTATAAAAAAAATTTAAGTAATGTACAACGATATGGCGGTACACCAACATTGCAAACGGGATTTATGATTCGAATATTTTCGACATTTTCGTGATCAAATTTTTTGTATTTTTGAAAAAATATTTTTTAAAAAATTTATGAAGGATATTGAATAAAAAAAATAATACCTGCATCAACAGACAAAAAATGGCTAATACTGACTACACCTTTGAATATTTTGCAGAACCTTTGACCTCTATCTGAAATTTAGTCGGTGGAGCAACAATGGCGATAAGGGTATTCGTCGTTGGGCGATATTAAAAATGCTGTTAGTCGTGGAACGCGTTGAACGCTGGATATTCATGGTTGGCCGGATGGACTGCAGGGGTGACAACATCACAGAGGTGTAGAACGGCACGGCACGGCACGCACACGTGAAGTGGCAATAATATATCCACGTGTCACATTCGAACACTGTAGGCGTTTATAACGCGTGGATGAATACACCAGTTCTCGTTGTTATTTTCAACGGCAAACGGAAAATCACATATTGCTAGATTCTATCGCGATTCAAATATTATCAGATATGAATTTTGTGTTCAGGGACCGAACATCGTTTTACATAAAAAAATACATGGATGATGTAAATGGTTCGATTTACATATTGCGAATTGTATTTTAGATTCTTTTTGTTGGATTTTTTGTAATACCATTTCAACACTTTCCATTTCGTTTGGAGTTATGAAATTCCCGAGGTATTTGGTCGTGAAAAGGTTTATTGTTTTTGATGATTTGCTTGTGTTGGATCTTTTTATTCAATTGTAGGTTTTATACGCTTTTTTATGGAAAATATTATATATTTGTATAATTAATCGTTAGAATATTTTCACTTGGAGTTTTTATTTATATTTATTTATTTATTTATAGCATTACAGTCAATCAACAGATTTTTATCCTATTATAGAATGACTATACTAACCTAACCTTACATTTATATATAACATTTCCAATTTACACATACAATTTAGTTGTGGTACACTGGTAATAAATATTAATGTGTACAATGTTTAAATTTAGCGAGAGTTCACATTATGACAATATTTTACAAATGAACCACAAAATAGTACAATGTCAAACTGGTTATAAAGACTAAACATAGAATAAAATGGTGAATTGATTAAAATGTTTGATCTTGGTTTGGCCAGGGCAAAAGTTTTAAGGTTCCTTGTAAATACAGGGCGGCAGTGGAGATTATTTATCAGTCAATGATATCTATATATATAAAATCGTAACTAAGCTACCTACTCATAATCAACGCCCAGCCCAAACTACTGAACCTACAATCATGAAATTTGGCGAGTATATTCCCTCCATGACGTAAGCACCCACTAAGAACGGATTTTTCGAAATTCATCCTCTAAGTGGGTGAAAAGGGGGTTAAAGGGGTAAAATGTGGCTTCACGGTTTCCTTAATATCTCTTAGGTCCAATAAGATATCGACTTGGTTTTTGCTTACAAAGATTACGCATGTAAATATAAAAAAACTTATTTCAGGATTTTGTCCTAATCAACCCCTAAAGGGGTGAATCTGCTATCAGGGTGAATTATAGAACCCTTTGCATCTTCTGTGTTTATTGTGTTGTAACATTCCTTTTTGGCATATAGGTGTCTTTTTAAAATATTTAGAAAGTGTTTTGACCGTTTTTTTAAATTTCACCCCTAAAGGGGTCAATTGGCATTTTTTATTCGATAGAATGTCGTCTAGACAAAGAAACACAAAATTCGGGCCGTATATCCCTTTAATGACTTAAGGACCCCCTAAGAAACGATTTTTCGAAATTCGACCTCTCAGGGCGGGTAAGGGGTGAAATGTGTTTTCAAGGATTCCTCTGTATCTTTTAGGTCAAGAATATATCGCCTTGCTTTTGCTTACAAAGACTACCCACATAAATGTTGAAACACTTATTTTTCAGGATTTTGTACTAACCAACCCCTAAAGGGGTGAATCTACAATCAGGGTGAATTATAGAACCCTTCGCATCTTCTGTGTTTGTTGTGTTATAACATTTCTACTAGGCATATAGGTGTCTTTTTAAAATATTTAAAAAGTGTTTTGACCGTTTTTTTAAATTACACCCCTAAAGGGGTAATTTGGTATTTTATATTCGATAGATTGTCGTCTAGACAGAGAAACATAAAATTCGGGGAGTATATCCCTTTTATAATTTAACAACCCCCTAAGAAAACATTTTTGGAAATTCAACCCCTAAGGAGTGAAATGGGGTAAAATGTGTTTTCACGGATTCCTCAATATCTCACAGGTCCAATAATATATCGCCTTCACTTTTGCTTATAAATATTATCCATATAAATCTTGAAAAACTTATTTCAGGATTTTGTCCTATTCATCCCCTAAAAGTGTGAATCTACAATCAGGGAGAATTATAGAACCCGACGTATTTCCTGTGTTTGTTGAGTTATGAAATTCTTATTTGGCATATAAATGTCTTTTTAAAATATCTCGAAACGATTTTGACAGTTTTTCAAAATTTCATCCCTAAAGGGGTAAAAGGATATTTTTTTATTTGATAGAATATCCCTTGGACATAGATACATGATATTCGCAAAGTACATTCCCTCCATGAGGTAGCATACACTAAGACGGGATTTTTCGAAATTCAACCCCTAAGGGGTGAAATGTAATTTCAAGGTTTCCTAAATATCTCTACGGACCAATAAGATATCGTCTTGGTTTTTGCCTACATAGATTACCCATATAAATGTTAAAAAACTTATTTCAGGATTTTGTTCTAATCAAACCCTAAAGTGGTGAATTTCCGAACAGGGTTAATTATACAATCCATCATATTTCCTGTGTTTGTTGAGTTATAAAATTGCTTTTGGCATATAGGTGTCTTCAAAATATCTCGAAATGGTATTGAGAGTTTTTAAAATTTCACCCTTAAGAGGTAAACGGGAATTTTGTATTCGATTGAACATTCCTTAGACATAAATGAATAAAATTCGTAAAGTATATGCCCTCCATGACGTAAGCACCCAGTAAGATGGGATTTTTCGAAATTCCACCCCTAAGAAGTGAAAAGGGGTGAAATGTGATTTCAAGGATTCCTCAATACCTCTTAAAACCAATAAGATATCGTCTTGGATTTTGCTTACAAAGATTACCCAAACAAATGTCGGAAAACTTATTTCATGATTTTGTCCGAATTAACCCCTATAGAGGTCTACAATCGGGGTGAATCATGCAACCCTTCGTATTTCCTGTGTTTATTGATTTATAACATTCCTTTTTGGCATATCAGTGTCTTTTTAAAATATCTCCAAACGGTTTTGACAGTTTTTCAAAATTTCACCCTTAAAGGGGTAAAAGGGTATTTACCTCGGTATTTACTCGATAGAACGTCCTCTGGACAAAATACATAAAATTCGTGAAGTATATTCCCTATATGACGTAAGTACCCACTAAGACGGTATTTTTCGAAATTCAACCCCTAAGGGCTGAAATGTGATATCAAGGATTCCTTAATATCTCTTAGTACCACTAAGATATCGACTTGGCTTTTGCTTATAAAAGTTACCCGTGCACATGTTTAGAAGCCAACTACGAATTTTACACTAATGAGCCTCTAACGGGGTGAATTTACACCTGAGGAGAGAGTGAGCGATGTGATCTATAAAGAACCATGACTTAACCACATAATAATTGCACGATGATGGCAAACCGTCAATATACCGTAGCGAAGCACGGGTACTCAGCTAGTTATTTAATATTTTATAAAGACATATCAGTAAATGGTTTTCTCGTCGAAATTTTAAAGATTGGATTTTAAATAATACCAGTAGTTTTTTTTTGAGGAAAGCCTTAGTCAGGGTATTTTCTGAATTTTTTTAAATAAAGATATTTTAGAAATTTACGCTAAACACGTTCTATTTTACAAATATCCTTATTGAGAGCCGGGTTCCAAACAATGGATACGTACTCTAAGTGAGGTCGAACTAAAGAGAAGTACAGTGTTTTGATGCATTCGATATTTGTGAAATCTTTCGTACTTCTTACTACAAAACCTAACATTCTAGTAGCCTTGGATACTACACTATCAATATGCTCGTTGAAAGTTAAGTGATCATCAAAAATAACTCCGAGGTCTTTCACAGTATTAGATCGTTCGATTTTAATTCCAGAGATATTGTAATTAAATCCTATTCGTTCTCTTTTCCTGGTAAAAGATATTATTTTGCATTTGCTTATGTTTAGGAAAAGTTTGTTGTCATGACACCATCTTACTATGGCAATAAGTTCATTCTGTAGTTTGCAGCAATCATTTGTATCTTTGATTGTGTTTATGATCTTCATGTCATCAGCAAATAACAATTTTGTGCATGATATTAGTCTAGTAAGATCGTTAATAAAAATTAGAAACAATAATGGACCTAAATTTGAGCCTTGCGGCACTCCTGTTGGGGGCAGAATTCATAAGATCGATGTCCCAAGTATTCAACATATTGTACTCGATTACTGAGATATGAATCAAAAAAGTTACACAACCAGGAGAAAACCCCATTAAATGCATTTTTGACACAATTGAATGGGTTTTCTATATTTAGCATTAGGAAGTTTTTCTATATTTAGCATTAGGATTCTACATTAGGCCGTCTATACTCAGTGGCATCTGGTTAGTTTGAAAATTGTGGAGACAATAATTCAAACCTACATACATGTTTTAGGCAGTGATGACATTGTAAGAGCGTTCGCGCTAAGTGTACTTCGCGCGTATACTCCCTTAGTCGGGAGACTGAATTAAACATGTAGAATTAAACATGGGTGGTTATAGTAGAAGCAAATTAGTAGCGCGAATAGATGGTCTCCCATAAATGTGTAAATGAATACATGAATACAAAAAATGTTTGAAATTTCATAAAATACTATATTTTTCGAAAATTTAAAAAAAAAGATACTAAAATATACATACCAGATTTTTTCAGGGTCTTAGGTCAACTTCTTTACCTTTGATATTTCACTCAAAATTGAAAAGAAAAAACAATTCGAGTGGTATGATTTTCTGGGCTGAAAAAGGGATGAATGGGTGAAAAAAACGAATTTTGTGGTTCAAAAATAATTTTATTCTTCAATATAATCGCCTTGTACAGACTATTCCAAACGTTTAGGCGGAACTAAATGAGATTTTCGTTCTTTTAGGTTGTCACGAGAAGGGACCTTGCTTGGGTTATTTCAGGTTTGACGTTGGTATATGAAAATTTAAAATTCCAACAGTGAAACCATAGAAATCATAAATCACATTTATTAAAAATTAGAATTCATTTTCACACATTAAGAACACAAAAAATATAAATAAATGGGAAATTATTATTAAGAATGACAAACAATTAAAATGCAATGAAAAGGACATTTTATAATGACAATCAATTTAATCTAGAATTTGCAATGTGAGTATGATTTACAAAGCTTAAACAAAATGACCAAAAGTCCGAATTAATATTAACGTTTTTTTAAATAATTCTATACTATATTTATCTGTATCAAGGTTTGCAAAATAACTATCCACAGCATGAATTCCTTCTTGATCGGACGAAAAACGCTTTCCACAAAGAAATTTTTTGAGGTTTGGGAATAAATAGTAGTTTGGTGGAGCTAAATCTAGCGAATATGGTGGATGTTGAAGCAATAAATACTTCAATTCGTTAATTTTTGACGCACTGAGAAATTCGCATTAGCATGCGTTTGTTATCAATTGTCAGCAAATGTGGAACCCATTTTGCATAAAGCTTTTTCATCTTTAATTGTTTATGCAAAATATGGAAAACTCATTCTGTTGAAATGCCAATGGCATCAGCTATTTCACGCACTTTCACTCGTTGATCATCTAATACAATATCATGAAATTTTTGAATGTTGCAGTTTTTGGGCGTCCACTACAAGAATCATCTTCAACACTTGTACACCCACGTTTAAATTTTAAAGTCCTTCTGTAGACAGTTGGACATGAAGCAGCAGATTGCCTTAATACATTCACCATCCTGGTATGAATTTATGGTACCGATAAATCTTCCAAAACAAAGAATTTGATCACAGAATGCTTTTTTTCCATTTTAGAAAATTAAACAGACACCTCAACTTTAAATAGATGGTTAACAACAACTGTCTGACGGATTAAAATAAAATTGTTACTATGTTTTAGGACAGAAGATATATTAAATGTAGGAAAAATTTTCGTTTTACTACTGGATTATATGTGTCGTTTTCAAAACTTTTCAATGTTGTTTGTCACTCAAACAACCCTCATATACCTAGTTATACCTACGAAATCCTAAAACTTTTGAACAGACCTTCTCAGAAAAATAAAAATTAATTTTCATTACTCCATAATTATATCAATACTTACACAGTTTATTATTTTAATGAAATAAGTTTCTTCTACTTTACATTACATAAAAGTTCCTTTAAAGTTTTTAATCACATCAAGTTTAATTAAAAACCCAAACAAAAATCCAGTACCATCTTTTATTCAATTTAGAAAACACTCCAATCCTTAAAGACATTCAGAGTATGAAATCCAGAAGAAGAGCAACAGCATGCGCACCATGCAATGAAAAATAACGTAATTATTAATAGATATAACCGGAGCAGCGAGGAAGGAGTATACCTATAGAGATGGGTCCATTCGTGTTCATCACACCGTAATGGAATACGTCGAATGTTTAGTTAATTGAAGCTCATTCCATGTTGTGTCGTGTATTCGCCATTCAGGTAGCTGCAAGGATAATACCTCATGACGGTACTCTAGCGAATTAGCTTGCAGCTACTGACAACCAGGACTTCAGGACGGTACATATCACACTGATTTTATTCACTGGATCGTCATTTGCTTAATTTATGTTTTTACTGCTTGTATTTTAAACAAGCTTCTACTTTTTTTGTGACAGTTATATTTTGTTATTTATATAATTAAATTGAGAATGTTTGGTGAAAAGTACCGTCATTTATTAAAAAATTTAAGTGATGTCACACATTTCACACATTTTTGTAAGTGTTTAATAAGTGATAGGAAAACTTACTATTTTTGATAAAAATCGTGACAAAATTAAAAGGTTTTTAAAACTTAAAAATGTACCCTTAAAAAATGAGTTCTTGGTGATATTACACCGTTTGAATGTCGTTCTCTGGAACAAACTTTCACAAAAAGGACAAAGACTACAATATAATAAACTATAGTTCAAAGCACTATTAACATCTCTCTATTTAAGTTTACAATCCTAAGATTGGTTTGCGGTAGCTCGCCATTCCTCCCTAACTTCTGTTTTTCTCTTCAGATCTACATATTTCTGACAGTTAAACTGTTCCTTTAACTGACTCATATTAAGGGGGGTCTTCCTTTAGGGTTTGTTCCTTCGACCATACCTTCCACGATTATTTTCTACAAACCCTCATGTCGCAAAATATGTCCCATCAAGCTAGCTCGTCTTTTATTTATATTTTGAAGCAGATATCTTCTTGCTTCAGCTCTTTGTTCGGGACTTTGTCAACCCATTTCACTTTTTATATGCGTCGATAACACCAGGTCTCGAAGGCTTCCAATCTTCTCTTCTCTGTAGTTTCTACTGTCCTCGTTTCACACCCATAGACTACTATGCTCCATAGATATGTTTTTAGAAGCTTTTTCCTCAGTGTTATTGCGATGTTATTCGATGTGAATAGATTTCGTTTCTTGTTAAAATCTAGCTTAGCCTGAACAATTTTACTTATGATGTCCCTCTTTGATCTGTTATCGTTAGTGATAACAGATCCTAGGTAAATGAATTCTTTGACGTGATAACGTCTGGGCGTCTATTTTAAAAGTTGTTACATCACCTTTATTTCTGCCACACACCATTATTTTGATTTTGGCTGTATTCAGTCTCATAAATAATTCATCATTTAGGGTTGACGACATTACTTTCAAAGCTGATTACAGTTCTTCTGCGCTATTTGCAGGCATAGCGATATCGTCAGCATACCTCAACATGTCGATGGTATGTCCATGTATTTTGATGCCTACGTTTATTTTTTTCTGACAGAATTTCTGGCTTCCTGAATGTAGGCGTTAAATATAATTGGTGATAAAGCGCAGCCCTGTCTTGCACCTTTCCGGATCTCAGCTTCTTCTGTTCTGTTGCCGATTTCACTATTACGTATGGGGTAGAGAATTGGCTTATGACCAAGATGATTCGAAATATAATCACTATAATCAAAAATATAATGTTTAGTGAGACTGATTATAATTTAATTTTGATAAAATTTTTCTTCTGTATCCCTCAACGCAACTGTGGCAACAGATAAGAAGCGATTTATAATATTTAGCTTATTAGCATTTATTGTTCCAATATTTACTTTTTTTTAATTTAGTGTATTATTGTATTATATTTAGTGTATTTAGTGTATTTTTTTAATTTAGTTTAGTGTATTATTTATTATAATCAATTACATTTTATTTTTTGTTCAGTTTAAAACTGTTATGTAAAAGAATACCTACAAGTTAAATAAAATAATTATTACTGTTCTTAATTTCTTAATTTTTTGAAAATTTCTCTATACATATATATTTTCAATTAATAGGCAATTACGTGCCGTTTTCGTAATTATTTTTAAAGCCCAGGTATTTTTCTCGATTTTTCATTTCTCGAAAAATGAAAAAATGTCGAGAAATCAGAAATACTAGTCACAAGAAGAAATAGGATCAGAAATGAAGAAATAAAAAGTAAAATGGCTGTAGAAAAGATCATGTTAACAGACATAAAAGATAAGAGACTTATCTGATGCGGCAATATTAGATGAGCAAATGTGTGAAGATGGATTTCTCCAGGACTTCGTCAAACACGTTCACGGCCATTTGGTGATGATCAACCGCACGAGCGGCAAAACAAAGGCGAGACTAGGGCCTTAGATCCCGCGCTCCTCATAAATAATGGCGCCCTTCTGAAACATGTTTATAATAAGATGAAATATCTTTTTTGTCCTGTACACTTGTTTTTATGGCATTATTTACAACATTTGAACAAAATTGTAAATTAAAAAAAAGCACAACTCAAAATGGTTAGAGGCCACAACCTCCGGTTAGAATTTTTGGATTCCTCGTAGTTTATTTAGCCTAGAAAAAAATTGAGGCCTTAGTCGTCTTGCGTATTTTAAAATTATGACAAATTTTAATATGGCGTGTTTTATTTTCGCATGCGAAGCAAACGAAATGCGACAATGACCTGCAGTTGAAATTTTTAACATCTTGAGGTCCTAATTGACTTGTAACCATATTTTAAAACAAAAAAATTTTTTGAAAATTTTTCATTATTTTTTTGATTTTGAGAAAATTTTGATAAATCCTAACTAAAAAATGATTAAGGATAGAAACGCGGTTCGAATTTTTAAAATTCTCCTACATTGTGTAGAATAAAAAGTGGCCAAAAATCGAAAAAAATCGTAAGGGTTAGACCTTAAACAAATCGCGATTTTTAAGGAAAAAATTTTTGTCTCCGATTTTATTATATGTATTTTTGATCATAGATTGGGTCTATTTTGAAGTTTTGGATTTATTGACAAAAAACTAACTCAAATCGACTGTAACTCAAAAACTAGGAAAGCATGAATTTTTTAAATATTGTTTTCATAATCCTCACCCCAAATTTAGCTTAAATCTATATTTTGGCTTAAATTAAAGTCAAATAAATTTTGATCTAAATTTCAAAATTAAAGGGATACAAAAATTTTGAATTTTGTTGGAATAATAATAATAATAATAATAATAATAATAATAATAATAATATTTATTCATGTTAATTAAATGTTTTACATTTTTACACATGTCAAAATATGTGGCATAGTAAATTTACATATATAAATACATTAAAAATAATAATAAAAAGATGAATACAAAATCAAATACTTAAAGTTACAGTAACAACAGGTCACTTAAATTACACCCCAGATATTTATCAAAGTTGTAGAATGCCTGACCAAGGAGAAAGTTTTTAACTATATTTTTAAATGTTTTCAGCGGAAGTTCATGAATATCTCTTGGTAAAACATTGTAAAACTTTACTGAGTAGTGGTTTATACTATTTCTAGATTTGGACAGTCTTAAGAAATTTGGACGAATAGCCTCTCTATTTCGAGTGTTATGCGAATGAATTTGCTTCTGAAGTGAATGATTTTCCCTATTGCTGTGTATGTGAAGTAGACACTGTAGAATATACAGACAAGGGAATGTGAGAATTTTGAGTTCCACAAACGCTTTTCTGCAATCTTCACGGAAACCAATACCTCCAATTATCCGTACAACTCGGCGCTGTAATCCGAAAATTCTTGATGCATGTGAAGAACTGCCCCAAATTAATAGTGCATAAGAAATTTGTGACTGAAAAAACGCGAACTATGCTATTTTCAAAATAGGTTGGGATACACTGTTTTTTAATTGTCGAATGCAGTACACAGATCTTCATAATTTGGCTGCTAGCATATCTACATGACTTTCCCAAGTAAATCTTTTATCGATGTTTACACCTAGAAATTTTACATTTAATGGGTTGTCATATTCGTGTTTCCTTAATGCTAGGAGCATATGCTGAGTTTTAGGTTCATTAAAACTAAGGCGATTTGCTCGAAACCAGGTTTGACATAGTTCTATGGAATTTTTGTTATTAATAAAAAGGTCTTCTAAACATGGTGATGATGTTAAAATGGTAGTGTCGTCAGCAAATAAAATTGGCCTTGCTATAGTCATAGACGAAGGTAAGTCATTTATATAAATTAAAAACAAAATAGGTCCTATAATGGAGCCCTGTGGCACACCATGCTTCATGATTGTCATATCGGAGTTTTCTCCACGTATACGCACAAATTGTGTTCTATTTGAGAGATATGATTTAATTAGTTTACAACTATTTTCATTAAATAAATAAAAAACTAATTTCTGCAGTAAAATCTCATGTGATACGCAGTCGAAAGCCTTAGTTAAGTCAAAAAAGGTAGCCATACAGTAAGTACTATTCTCGAAACAATTAATGACATAATCAACAAAATTCAACAACGCTTCACATGAAGATTTGCCTGCTCTAAATCCATACTGTTTGTCATTAATAATATTGTTATTTTCCAAATAGTTTACCATTTGATTTTTTAATAATTTTTCAAATATTTTTGAAAATATTGGAAGGATAGAAATTGGCCGATAGTTATTTAGGTCTTGTTTATCTCCTTTTTTATAAACCGGTACGACAGACGCAAATTTTAAGGAATATTGGTTTGCTTATACATTTTTCGTCTCAAATCACAAATATATGGTCACTTTTGAGTTACTGTATAAAATTGTGACATTTTCGGCAATAAAAGTGAAAAAACTCAGAACCGATGAAATGTGAGCCTTAGTACCTAGCCGCAAAAATAAATATGGGAAAAAAAAAATTCTTCTCTATATAATGTAGTTTTTAATAAGATATATATTTGGAGAGCTACGGGAAGAGTATCATTTATTATTAACATCAAAAATATATGCAAAAGAGAAGTTAAGAATAAAGAAATGATTGTAATGTGCTCTACTCAGTGGTGGCGCTAGCCCTTATAATATGGAAGGTCCAGGAAATATTTGAGGAGGGCACAATTTTTTATTGTTATTAATACTTATGAATCTAAATGAGGAAAAAAAACAGCCTAACTTTTAAAATATGAATGATGACCTAAAAATCAGAAGATCCTCACTTTTAAAATATACATGATGACAAAAACAAGGTCCTCACCCTCTAAAATACAAGTCATAAGTGATAACAACAAAAAACATCCGAAGGGGGGTGACTGTGGGCCTGATCATTTTGGGTGCGCGGCCTCCAAAATGTAAAAATATATGCAAAAGAGTAGTAAAGAATAAAAAATCAATTATAGATAGATAGATAGATATTTTTATTATTAAATATTATTTACTACATTTTCTCCACGACAACTATAGAATTTACCAATTCAAAAACCAATTTTGACTACAGAAAGTTAATATTCTAACACAAGAGTTGGAATGTTATTCTAAAGCACTTATTTTCTTATGCATTTCGCGTGTATTTCATTCCATCACTTGTTATGGAATAACTATTCCATGCTTGTTGTCTTTTGTTTTTGTAGGGTTACATTAAGATATATGCAACGTTTACATTAAATAAATGCAACATAACTTCCTAACCTAAAATAATGGCCAATGTGCGGTAAATTAAATTAAAATTAAACAAATAATAAATAAAAAAAAATAGTTTAATTAATTGATTAATTTGTTATGTAATATAAATTATTTGTTAAGATAAAATGTTTGTTAAAATAATTATTTGTTATTTTTTTTTCTTTTTGGTGGTCGTGGAGAAAGTAGGGTCTGTGACTCAGTTGGAAGAGAAAATTCATTGCTCGTGGTTCCTCTCGCTCGCCTGCGGCTTGCGCTTGGAATGTTCCACTCACATCGAATTTTCTCATTCCAATCTTGTTACAGAATATACTATTACCTTACACTAATTAACTTTCACTTAATAATAATTATAATTTTCGCCTTTCGCCTTTCCCTAAAAATCTACTCTCCTTCTCCTTTAATTAGTATCTTTGTTGGCTACTTTTGAGAGAAATTAGGAGGTTACAGAAATTAGGGTGTGTGACGTGTGTTGCAAATATTATTCGTTTATCTAGTGAAAATATAAAAACTAAAATTTATAAGAAACAATTATATTGCGCTCTACTTGAAATTGAAATATCTCATCATTTACGTTACGAAGTACGAGTACTCCAGCTTGTTTATAATATTATAAGCGAGGTTTTATAATTATGGCATTTTTATGTATATGCAATGTGTTATTGTTAAAGACCTATTATAAACTAGGCTGAATATGTAAAAATGTTAGGTATACCATAATTTGGGACAGAGGAACTATAAAATATAAAACATAAACTTATGCTGTAACAAGTAAAATAATAAAATTATCAGGTAATCTATAGCGTAAGATCCGTGTAATGTCAATGGTTGATTAGATGAGAATGCGCGGTTGAAGCTCGGGTTCGGGATCTCCGGCAGCGAAATGGCATATCAGGGCGACAGGATCAGTGTAGCGTGCAACCATTCACAGGACGTAAGAGCAACCAGTCACGGCAACGAGCACTAGGCTAATTGATGCCAAGGTAGGGCTCGATGGGATGAGCATCACTCTCTATGGATGAATACCAGGAAAAATGTATTAATTAATCTCAAGATATTACAACAATGACTCAAATCATAAAATGGATTTTTAATTAGTTTCCATTTACTCAGTTGAAGAGTATACATAAATAAAGCACACAAAAGGAAAAGTAGCAAAAATTCAAATGTTCCTCATGACCGAGAAACATTTGACTTTTTGGCATCTTGAAATCTTTGAAATCTTGGCATTTTCTATGAGATTTACTTTTGTTTCCGTTACGTTATTGGTAAGATTATAAAACCAGGATTCGAAAATAGGCTACAAGGCATCTCAAAGTTGAGATGCCTTGTGCAGGTGTTTTGGAGTTAAAACTATTTATTAAAAAAAATATCTCCCTTATTATTGACTTAAGGCTGCGTATAACCCCCAGAGGTCACTAGTTTCTTATACAAAACTAACAATCTGAAATAAAATTAGTATCAATCTATACATCAAATTTTGCACCGAATTTTTATCTATCTAATAAAATATTTTTAATTGTTGAAACATTTATTGTAAAAATATTATCGCACAATAACTAAAAAATAGACATCAGCGAAATTGTTCTGTAATTTTTTAAATCTATTTGTGGGTTTCGAATAACTTTTATATTTACATAGTTTTATGTAGAAATGTTCAAATAATACGTCAACATTTTTTCGACTTGATTACTTATAATTTAGAACCTTCGTAAAAAAATATTATACTTGATTATAATGGAATGCCACTTGGTACACGTATTCTTCACAAAAATTAAATCATTTTTTCTCGTAACACCTATTTTGAGGACGGCGGCAGATTCCAGATGGCGGCAAACATAGATTACCTAGTACTATAACTATAAGTAGTTTTCACAATAGAGCAAAATAGTTTAAAACATAATTGTAGAACGAAGCTTTAGCTACAATTTGCCGCATCGTACTCAAATATGCGTCGATTGGTTTACAAGATGGCGTCTATAACGCAATTTTCTTCAGTACAATTACATAACAGTTTTTTCTACAATTAAAAACATTCTATTAGATAGATAAAAAATCGCTGCAAATTTTGATATATAGATTGTTATTAATTTTATTTCCGATTATTAGTTTTGAGAACTATAGGGTTGTGCGCCGCCTTAACAGGAAAATATATGTAACAAGAATTGTCTATAGCAGTGGTATTCAACCTGTGTTCCGCAACTTTAATTAAATAGATTTATCCGTTTTTTTTTTTTTTTTTTTAATGGCTCTTTGTTCGGATGCAATGATTTTGGTAAATTTTGAGAATTGAATAAGTTTAAATCTGAAGGTGCTACATTTTTTTTAATCACCATTTTCGTCATCAGTAGGTCATATTTATTCCAAAACAGCTAATTTCACTTTAAACTATGTTAAAATTTGTTGAGTAGGGATTATTATTTACTTCTTATTTCACCTACCATTTAAATAAGTACTTTGTACTGTATTATTGGATTTTATGTTTATGAATTATTATATTACTTTTATTTTATGCTTATAATGATTGTTAATAAATAAATAAGTAAGATTCAAAACAACATATCGCTAATTATTCGATTTTATTTATAATTTGCATTAAAAATTATATTAGGTAGGTATTGCATTATTTAACAAGTAAAATAGTATACCTACATTTAAAAAATATAGAAATATAGCCTGTTATAAAATATCAATTTTGATTAAGACTTAAGTTCAATAATAAACATCTAAATTACTATTTTAAAACGTTTGATCTTAAAATTAGAAAAGACTGCCTATTGTGGCTTTTTGCCTTGGGGTTCCAAAGAAATAGCTTTTAACTGTAGGGTTTCGCAGATGTAAGAAGGTTGAAGACCACTGGTCTATAATCAGAAAACAAATCTTTTTTATTCAATGCATTTTTTCAATTAGATGAATTTTGGGGGAGTTAAGGGGGACAACTTAAAGCAAAATTTTTGAAATATCTCCCTTATTATTAACAACAGCAAAAACGTATATAACTAAAATTATTTATAATAAGAAAACAAATATTTTTTGATTAGATGAATATTTTGGGAGTTACTGGGGATACCCTAAAACTAAAATCTTGAAATATATATTGTTCTTGCACTTAAATATCAAAAATGTTTGTGAAGAAACATTATTTTTCTTCATCTAAATGTTAAATATTACTTATAGTATAAATTGTTACTGTATAAATGAATCTAAAGTCCATTTACCGTAACTATGAAATGACGTCACAGTTGAAAAACTCACCTTGTTGCCAATTCGTAAACTGTCTAAAGTTGTTCTAAAAGTTAGGTTATATCGAACAACCAGGTTGACACCTAAATGTCAACCTGACAAATAACGATTGAACAATCCAACTTCAAACTGGCAACATTGAAAAAATGTACCAAAATTAAATAAATAAATGTACTAACTGAGTTACGGATTGATGTTGATTAAAACATATCATAACGTTGGTACTTAAAATAACCAAGTGTGACGTCATCTCATATTTATTGTGAATGGAGTTTATACACCAATGTACCGGGCTAATGAACAAGAAGTTGAAGAAGCACTCATTTGTTTAAAAAAATGTTGAGCTCAGAGAATAACAAAACATAATTTTTGAACCTTTTGATTGTCCAAACCAGTGGTTCCCAAACTTTTTGGTTCCCGGCGTCCTTAATGTATCAGAATTTTTCTGCGGCGCCCCAAGTCAAAACATTGATATAACTAACGCAATTGGAGGAATACTGGAATATTTCCGCGGCGCACTGTTTGGAAATTGCTGATATAGATAAGAAGTAGGTATTAGTTTATAAAGATAGTTAAAAAAAGGAGACAGGCTAATATTTCATCGGCTGAGAGCCTTATTGTGGACTGTTTTTTTTGCTGCAAATGTCAAAATTTTAGACCTTAACTCAAAAGTGACCATATATTTGTGATCTAATGCCTCATTTTCATGGTAGTGTCAAAGGCGTGACAGGGGTGAGAAGCGTGGTGTTATATTTACAAGTTCGAATTTCATGGTGGGGTTGGAGGCGTGATAAGGGCGCGTTTTCGGTTTTGACATTTGTTTATAACCCAAATTTAACCTAAAAGTTTATACAAGTGTTTGGAGTAAACGGTTATTCAATTTCATTAAATATGTCGTCAAATCGAAAGAGACGTCTAGCTCTTTTTTATGCATATTTAGACTTAATGCGATATGAAGAAAAGCAATGGTGCGTACGTCCCATATATAAAAACAGACGGCAACATGGTGATTATTTTAACTTGTTGCAAGAAATGAGACACAAAGTACACAGAAATTCAATCACAAGAAAAGAATTTAATACACAATCTTTTTTACTGAAATAAATTTGACATCACAGTTTAGAATGAGGATTCTGTTGGCCCCTACTTGGGGGTCTATTATTAGTATACCCACTGCATGACATTTCTGCAGACCAGATATTTGAAACTGAATCCATAATAATAAACTTTATGACTGCCGACAACATTGTAAAAGTCGCTATTTCGCTACATCAATTTACGTTTTTTTAATTTTTTTTTTTAGGAAATTAATATAAGTTTCTCGCTAAAGATCTCACCATTCCGAAAAAATATATCTGTTTCTATGGTTTCGACGGTGCGGCCGGCGCTAGAGTTGAAATTTCTGAACTTGCGACTCCGCACTTGTTACACCGCGCCTACGAAACCATGGTACGGGTTTTTTCAAAATAAAGCGATCCTATTGGTTGAATTTTTTGTTCCACACTTCCAACACCCGCATGAAAATGAGGCATAAGGCTAAAAAATAATAAGTATGCCAATTTACAAAAAAAATATTTTTTTCTACTAAAATTTTGTAATTTTGGTCAAAAATTAGTTGACTCCAATTTTAGCCAAAATATTGTTTTGAGCTAATTTGTGGGTGAGGATTATGAAAAAAATATTTAAAAAATTCATGCTTTCCTAGTTTTTGAGTTAGAGCTAATTTGGGTCAGTTCACCAATAATTCTAAAAATTTTGCCCAAACTTCAAAATGGACCAAAGTTTGTTAATCTATGACCAAAACTACATATTTATATCAATTATCAATAAAATCAGAGACAAAAATGTTTTGCTTAAAATACACGATTTTTTTTAAAGTTTCCCCCTTACGATTTTTGATTTTTTGCCATTTTCAAGGGTTTTGAGTTACTGCCCATGCAAAACTTAATTTTGGGTTTATTAAAACCCATTTTTTTTTTTAGACTAAACAATATAGGTGGATTTTAAAAATTCTTTAGGATTTATAAAAAATTTCAATAAATTTTAAATATATAAATTTTCAAAAATTTTGTTTGTTTCAAAATATGGTTACAAGTCAATTAGGACCTCAAGATTTTAAAAATTTGAACCGCAGGTCTTTATAGCATTTCGTTTATCAGATACGTCCGTGCGAAGATGAAAATTTCTATAAATCAGACCATATTCAAATTTGTCATAATTTTAAAATACGCTAAACGAATTAAGCCCAGTCTAAATAAACTACGAGGAATCGAAAAATTCTAACCTCAGGTAATTAATCCAAGCGTTATTTGAGTTGTATTTTTTTTTTAATTTACAATTTTAACAAACAATGTAAATTATGCCATTTAAAATATTTGTCATAATCTCAAAACGCATTAAACGATTAAAGCCCCAAATTATTTACAGACTAAATAAATTACGGAGAATCCAAAAATTTCAACCGCAGATCGCTATCTCAAACTGTTTTTGAGTTTTGCTTTTTTCAATTCACAATTTTCACAAATAATGTAAATTATACCATTTTTTTTATCGTAATCTCACAACGCGTTAAATGATTAAAGCCCCAAATTTTTTCTAGATTAAATAAACTACGGAGAATACAAAAAAAAATCCCAGGGGTCGCTGTCTCAAATCGTTTTTGAGTTGTGCTTTTTTTTAATTCACAATTTTCACAAATAATGTAATACCATTAAAAAAATGTCGTAATCTCAAAACGCGTTAAACGGTTAAAGCCCCAATTTTTTTCTATACTAAATAAACTACGGAGATTTTTAGATGCTTATAACACAGTGGTGCCCAAACTTTTTCGATTTCCGGCGCCCTTAATGTATTAGAATTTTTCCGCTATACCCCAAGTAAAAACTGGTCTAACTAACGCAGTTGGAGGAATATTGTAATATTTTTGCGGCGCCCCTGTAACAGATATGCGGCGCCCCAGGGCGCCGCGGCGCACAATTTGGGAATCGCTGGTCTAAATGCATAAGACGTTTCATATCAACAACGACGAAGTGAACTATTTGCATAGACATAAGTAAAAGATTTCTTATTCCAGTCCTGTTTCGCTAATACATTGTACAAAAATGACGGGCATAAAATAAGTCGTATCTTACACATTTTTACGTCGGTTCTTTTACGATAGCGGCTAAATGTCCAGTCATGGCACTCATGATTTATTGCGCCAAGAATATCAATTTATAATATCGAATATAAATGTCTCATTTGTTTTAAGCCGTTGGGAAGTTTTGCCCGCTGCAAGGATTAGGCCGAGGGAAAAATTCTGAACTAACAAGTGTGTGCAACGATGCGAAATGTAATGTCGATAATAAGACTCGCATCGTTACCAACCAACCCTTATTTCACATGGGCCCTTTGTCACTTGTATCAAACGCATATCAATGGGGAACGCTTATAATTTGGTGGGGTTTTCAAAGGGACATTTTTAAGGGTATAATAATAAATATTGCGGATTTGTCGCTGCGAATAAATGTTTGTGGTGACGTTTATTATCAAATTAGGGTAAATTTTAGCAAAAAATAGTTTTAGGGTGCAAATACTATTTCCATAGAATTTTTAGAAATGTATGTTTAAGACACTATAGCACAGTGGTGCCCAAGCTTTAACTTAGCTCGAGCCAATTTATAATTTAAATATTTTATGCGATCCACATAAATACTTATATACATTTTTAATATTTCAATTTTATACGTATTTAATGAATAAAAAATATTTATTTTATATAAATACGAGGTCTGTTCAAAAAATATCGCGAATTTTGTGTTTTTTCAAAAATTATTTATTTATTCATGAATATCTATTTTGCCCCCTTCAAAGTAATCCCCACCAGATATTATACACTTGTGCCAACGTTTTTTCCAATCCTCGAAGCACTTGAAAAAATAATTTTTTGTGATCTTGTTCAGCTCCTCCTTCGATGCCGTCTTTATCTCCTCACTCGTAGCGTAGCGTCGTCCTTTCATGGGCCTCTTCAGTTTCGGGAACAAGAAAAAGTCACAGGGGGCCAGATCTGGGGAATACGGTGGCTGCGGCATTATTAGTGTGTTGTTTTTGGCCATTATTAGTGTGTTGAATTTCGCGGCGACCCGTCTTATGCCCAAATCATTGGTAAAAATCGAATGGCACGAGCCAATCGATATGTTTAGGTCCTCAGCAACTTCTCTAACGGTGATTCGACGATTGGCCATTACTATGTTTTTCACTTCATCAATGTTTTCGTCTGTTGTTGACGTGCTCAGGCGTCCGGCACGCTCTTCGTCGTTCACATCTTCTCGGCCCTCTGAGAACATTTTGTACCACCGATAAACGTTGCTTCGGTCCAAGGTAGCTTCACCATATGCCACAGTCAACATTCGGAATGCGTCCACGCACTTAATTTTGTTTTTCACACAAAATTTGATACAGATTCTTTGATCTATTTTTTGGTATAGACAAAAATCGAAGACGAGCCAAAACACGTGCAAGCAAAGCAACTGTCAAAAATTAACTGAACATTCAAAATGGCCGAACTTGTCGGCATAAGTGAGAGACATGAGTACCAACATAACGCCACAAAAAAATCGATAATCGAATATACGTAACCCCCGGAAATTCAAAATTCGCGATATGTATAATTTTGAGAGTTGCTGTGGCTCCGTGGTAAAAAGGTTGTCTACACAAGAACGCGAGTTCGAATTCCTCCACCTTCGTCGGAATTTTCATCGTCAGATATTGTGCAGCTATGCGATCGACTCAGCCTCAAGTATTTAATACTTAAAATGAGTGCCTGTTTATACAGAGATAATAGGATCGCTCGACATGTTACTGACTACGTGGCTTCTATATCTATGGCCAGAGGTCTCGGAGCGGAGGACTTATCTTCTCTGCCCTTATACTCCCACCTAGGCATTCGGGCACCTATTATTATTATTATTTATAATTTGTTAAAGAAAGGATTTATTATTAAATGTTAATACACATAGTTTTGCCGTCAAGTATTGACTACCGTTTTGAGCGACAAAAAATTATATTGTCATCTGTATTTTAGTTCTATATCTGGCATATGCGGAAAATTCCAAATTCGTCACGAGCCACATTTAAAGGTTAAGAGAGCAACCCGTAGCTCGCGAGCTACGGGTTGGGCGTACCCGGTCTAGCACCTCATAACTATTCTTCAATTTCGTATTTAAGATGTTTTTAAGAAAATCTGTAGCTACAGGCCATGATCTACCACCTATCACATGATTTTAGTATATGAAAATAACCTGATTATCATTACAAAAGAGATTGATAACGCAGTATATTTGACTAAACAGTGAAGGTAAAACCTTTTTCCGCAAACAATAGAGTATTTTTCCCCCAGTATTATGTAACTGGACTTGTGCACTACTGTACAAATCTGTATAGTTTTTGGTGGAATAAAAAAATTAATAAATAATCCGTTTAAGATTCGCCTTAGAAAAACGGATACGGACCCGGATACGGATTTTTATTTTTTGCGGATCATCCGCAAATACAGATACGGATATCCGGTACACCACTGGCCATTACTGAGAGAACATTTGGTGACCGCTTGGTCACAATTAGAAATATTATCATTATTTCTAAAAATATATCATAATCACTATGACAATTCGACAGCTTTAAATCATAAAATTTTCTATTTAATAACAAATCCATATCACTTTAATAATAAATTACATCCACTAATTAAATGTAATTATTTTACAACATCAAATTTAATAATTAATATTAAAACATTTTAAATTTTAATTATGCAAATAAAAAATAAATTAATAACTGAATTTTACGCCATTTTGTTTAATAAAAATTATCCTAATTAATCTGTTACGGTCCTGTAAATCGAGTTTTTATATTTTAACACGCGAACTCGTTTAAAATATAATTAACTACAAATTATACTGACTTATTAAATTGGCAACACGTTAGCCCCGAACGATCCTGATAAATAATCGTTTTATTTCATTTTTCATACGTTCTGCGTGATATTGCTGATACCATTATGATGTTAATGTTCTCATGGAGAGAGATTATAGACGTTTGCACCACTAGAGCGAACAGAGATAACATTTACACATTTGAAGTTATATACGAGGATAGAAATTCGCGAACTAGCGCCATGAAACTTTATTAATGGTGACTTATTTTACATATAAAAATTCACCTTCAAAATACTACCGTGCTGCTGCTGCCCATCGTTGTTAGTGCCTGGGTAATTTCTACAAACTCATTTTGAAGCCCCTTTTTCGAATCGCATTTATATCAGTTTCCGAATTATTTTTTAATTCTTTCAAACTTTGAAAACGGCGTCCTTTTAATGAAACCTCTAGCTTTAGGGATAAAATTAGACAAATGAGTATACTGGATGTGGAAGGAGAGTGATCTTCGCTAAAAACTGTCGAACTATACGAAAAGTGTGAACTTGTACTTTGTCGTGATTTGTCAAAATTTCTGGACAAGACAAGAGTATATTTGAAACCGGACTGAAGTCATTAAAAAAATAAGAGGTAGAGACAACAGTAATTAATTTTATTCAAAATTGGTTCCTTTCGCGTCAATATAACATTGGGTGTGGACAACAAGTGCGAGAATTTTGTTGTGCAGGTCGTCTATTCGTATAATATTGACGACCCTTTTCATAGCGTCTTGGATGGTTGGAATTCCACCATAATGAGTTCCTTTCATACGAATCTTGAGTTTTGGGAATATAAAATAGTCACACTGTGATAAATCAGGGTGAGATTTACAATTTACTTTTCGGAAAGAAATTTTTGAAAATCAGTGGACCTATGCGAAGGTGTAGTTTCACGCAGAAGTCACCAGATTCCTGGTTTTGGTAGGTCGTTATCATGCGAACGATATGCTACCACAAACGTACCATCACACCCAAATAGTAATTGCCATCAACTATCTGGCCGTTTTCCTCCAAATCTGATTTTGTCGCTGTTTTTGAATCCTCTTCCATGGACTCTCGGCCATCTTTGAATTGATTAAACCACTCAAAAACTTGAGTATACAATAAACAGTTATCACCAATAATTTCTACACACTTTAAGCCTTTGCGTAGTTGTTCTTCGGAGTACAAACTTGAACAAAACTTGATATTCGTTTTTTACTCCATGATTTTTTCGTGACAACGTCCACCGTGACCGTCACATTTACCGCCATAACTATTAACAAACCCCTTTCAATTATCATGAAAATTGGACTGATGTTAGTTGAGAAATGTAGTATCATACAACAATCATCTGTCAATTGTCAATAGATGGCACTCGATACAACGGTTATAGAAAATATTTTAGTATATTACTATTTCTTCTGCAAAATCTCTAACAGTTAATCGATTAGTAAGAATTAAATCGCGAATCTGAGTAACCTTTTCATCGGTTTTAGAAATTGAAAGTTTACCCGGTCTCCCATCACCTTTAATTGAATTTCTACCATTTTTAAAACGCCAGAACCACTTAAAAGATGCTGTTCAACTCAGGACGTTTTCTCCAAAAGCTGATTTCAGAAGTTTAAGTGTTTCAAGTTGACCGTTCCAAGTTTGAAGTAAAATTTCGCACCAACACTTTTTGAAGAGTTCCATTTTAAAATCGACAGGGTAAGGTTAAATGAATTACAAAAATCGTCATAACATTCGAACGAAATAACTTGACAAGTGAAACAAACTTAAAGGCTGTGAACGGAAGACAAGCTTGCAAGTAAGTAACAAAATAACAAAAATATAGAAAGAGTTTGTGTTTCCTATATTTGACTACTTACATGATAAATTAGTTAAATATGATCCAGCAATAAAGCAGAAATATAATTCAATTTCTTAACTGTTCTTACCAGGGCCGCCCCTAGCATTTGCGGGGCCTGGGGCAAAACTGGAATTGCGGGGCCCCAAAACTGGATTTGCGGGGCCCCATCTATACATATATTGAATAACGATATTTTCTTTAATATTATTAACTATTAACAAAGTACATATACTTATATTCAATGAATATATATATATTTTTTCCAACTATTTATAAAACTTGGAATAATATTTTTAATGTATTTTATTATTTTATTACTTGACGGTCGAAGCGCGGGGCCCTTAAAGGCGCGGGGCCTGGGGCAGGTGCCCCACTTGCCCCCGCCTAGGGGCGGCCCTGGTTCTTACTAAATATATATGTAATTTCTCTGAAGAATCTTTAATCCAATCTGAATCAATATTAACGGAGAACAAGCCTTGCTTAATTACTTTTATACACCGCTATGTATTGCTATCTCTATTAATTTTAGCTCAATGGTCACAATGAGATATCAAGTGCTTTGTTTTGTTTTAAATACCAACCTTGTTAAAAATATTTAATAGTTACTGCCGGAAATTAAGCAACAGTTTGCCTTGATTTTATAATTCTAAAATATTTTTAATTAATTAATATGTCAGATTTATGATGATGGTTACGATTATCTATAACTTTATTATAACGTAATTTGCAATAAATAAACCTGCAGAAAAATTATTCGCGTGATTCAAAGCCGTTATTGTTGCAAATGTACTGACAGAAACATAAGTATCAGGGAACTTAAAATTACAAACTAAGAACAATTCGGTCTGCTAAAATACAGAGATAGATTAAACACAACCAAATATAAGTATAAAATTTTTCATCGAAAGATGTGTAAACAATGGTGTTCAAAAAAAATTTACGTATTATTTGAACATTTCTGCACAAAACTATATAGTTTCGATAAAAATTATTTGAAACCTGCAAATATATTTAAGAAATTACAATACATTGTTGTGCGATAACATGTACAACAATTTTTTCTGCAATTTAAAATATCCTATTAGATAGATAAAAATTCGATGCAATATATGATGTATATAGATTAGAGATGGGAATTTCGGCTCAGTTTGCGGAACCGGATCAGTGGAGGTCGTTCAGTTTGTTGAGCCGGTTCATTGACCCGCTCAGTGATCCGGTTAAGTAAACATGTTTCCGAGACACAGGTCGGTCGTTAGTTCGTAAGTAGAACGTCACTTAGAGCCGACTCTTGCTTAGAGCCGGTTCTTGCAATATATGAACTGTAAACATGATCCCGAGAGACAGGTCGGTTGGTCGTTCGGTCGTAGGTAGAACGTCACTTAGAGCCGGTTCTTGCTTAGAGCTGGTTCTTGCAATATATAAACTGTAAACTTGATCCCGAGACACAGGTCGGTCGGTCGTTCGGTCGTAGGTAGAACGTCGCTTAGAGCCGGTTCTTGCGTAGAGCCGGTTCTTGCAATATATGAACTGTAAACATGATCCTGAGACACAGTCAGTTGTCCGTCGTTCGCTGGTAGGTAGAACGTCGCTTAGCCTCGGCTCTTATCTAACATTTTGGAAACAAACAATTCACTTTATATAGATACTGTATTTTAAACCAGATGTGTTAAGTTTATGGCGATGTTTATTGCCCTTATAAATCGGACATCTGGGATTTGGGCAATATTTTTAATATTTTTATATAGTATGGTTGTAAGAAAATACAGACTAAGCCTATTAGTTTCAAATAAACTACCCTACAAATTGATGACAAAATACACTTTATGATAATACATTACAAGCCGAGTTCTCGCGAAGTTCAACATGACATCGATCCAGATCCGGATCACTCCAGTCACTGCTCACAATCGCCCGACCAATCGTATCCTTGAAACTTGAAATTATACAGTGAGCCGTGAGCCGGCTCATGTCAATTTGGTGAACCGTGTCACTTCGGTCAGTGTACTGAGCCGGCTCAGTGAGCCGGTTCGTTCCTGAACGACCCATCTCTAATATAGATTGATATTAATTTTATTTTAGATTGCTAGTTTTGTATAAGAAACTTGTATCTGAAGAATCTCTGGGGGTTTAACGTACCGGTAAAACAAATAATGAATTTTTGGCCAATGAGAATGAAGAATGTGGAAGATACATTATACTTATGTTCTATATTAAACATTAAATGAAAATAAGATGATTACACTTAGTAAGACAGGTGTAGGTTTTCTAAAATCCCGCTGGATTGGTCGTCGTCGATTTGACCATCGACACATTGGTCGTGGTTGAGTTGACCATCGCAGAATTTACGTAGCTGTGTTGACTTGTTCCGTCGCTAGACTGAGTGTATTACAATTCAAGAATAATATTATATTAAAATATAAAAGTAATTCCAAAGAGAAAAATACAATATATCATAATCGCATTGCAAACTTTTATAATTACCCTCATATTATGAATTTAAGAGGGAGCTTTTTGTTATTTTTTGTAAAAAATTATTTGAATACATTTAAATATGTGCCAACTGCAATGTAACAAATTTATAACAATGCCTTGAGGTCTTGATACCCTATGTAAACCTGTGCAGCTGAACTAAGTAACAGTATTAATCCCTTCACAAAACCAATAAAAAAAACCTTGAATCCCGCCCTGACATCCACACCCGTGCCAACTTCACGCTTCAAAAAGCTCTTCTGACATTAACTGGTTTAACCAGACTCATCCAAGTTTACTTAATTTGGGGAACATTTGAGGAAAGTATTTCATTGATATCATTGACAGATGTGTCTCAAATTGCGTTTGTATTACCTTCTTTTTATGTTGGTACCGATGATTTGGGGGGTTTCCGTGTTATTTCATTTGCCAGTGATCCTATTGTGTTGGCCAGACTGCGGATTGACTACAGGATAACTTCATTCGTATTCACTCAAGTTTCTCCGTTTGGAATTATTCTAATTTAATTGTTATCGCATGATAAGATCCCATGATATTGGATTAAGAATGATTTGATTTTGAATGAGTAATTCACTGGTTTTCTGCCCCTTCAATTTGTTATTTGTAATTTATTTTTGGCTAATAATGTAATGGATGAAAAGAATTATAAAAATGTTACTAGCAGTTGTGGTTCCCCCTTGTCTGTAGACAGACCATTGTGATTATGGATTCAAATTAAGAAAATATACTTAGTTGATTTTAATATAGTTGTCAAAGGACTTCGGTATAAGAATTAAAGAAACAATTTCAATTTTTAGAGTTTAGTAAGATACTTAGAAAAATTTCTTTTTTAGTTATCTCTGTGGTTAAATTATACCATTTTGTTATGTTTCCGTTACCAGTTGGTTCTTAACACATTCTGCGCCAATTGGTCATCGGTGGATATTTTCATAGAGAAATGTGTCTAACTGTGGTCATATGGTGCACTAGGTATTTGAGGTATATAAAATTTCCATGATAACGACTTATGACTAGAGCCCCGCAAATCCGCGGGTATCCACGGATTATCCGCGGATATCCGCAACTTTTGTGCGGATGTGGATAAATTATCATTTAAACCATGCGGATGCGGATAAAATTTCATATCCACTTATCCGCAATATCCGCATGAACATTAAATCTTAGATTACTTTCGGAGAAACAAGCGATTGTGTTCTGACTCCGCAGTCCTTGATTATCTTCGGTTGTCTGTATACACATGTGATATTTTGTAGCATTCTACCTCACTCTATGTTTGAGATTGTGTTGAGACAATCAACATAACTTTTTTTATTATTTTATATAGAAAATAATATTTTGGACAAAAGTTGTTTGGTACACTTTCGATGTAATTCTCCCTACCACTGCTCTAATTCTGGCTTTTAAATCTAATAAACGCTTTTTTTTACATAAAACTGATTAGCAAGTTTTATTTAAATGCCAAAATTTACCTATATACATTTTTCTTGAAAATTTTATTATGTAACCTGCCATTTGTTTTATACTACCCGAAGTAAAAAGTATTGCTGATTCCAAAAATTGAAATTGACACAAATTGAAAAATGACACATGTTGCTACTTGAAAAAATATGAAGCACCAACCAAGTAATTTTTCTCTATTTTTTTTTAATTCAATAATAAAGAGAAAAAAAATATTGCCACGTTGTATTACGTTTTCCTCACCTTGGAAAAGGTAAAACTGACGTCAGATGATAGTTGACATTAATATGATACTTGACAGTACTATCAACACGTATTTCATGAGCAGCACGCCACCTGCGACCGAAGAAAAATGCGCATCTAGGCCCCAAAACTTTTGGCGTCTCTTAGGTTAGTTTTAGTTTAAATCCAAAAAGTTTCAGTAGTGTTTTAGAGCAGCGATTACCAAATAAGGCGAAACATGTTAGTTTTTTCCAAACTGACAGCAAAACCTGTTGTGCGGATATTTTTGCGGATGCGGATTGGATGCGGATTTATTATTTATAAAAGCAGCGGATGCGGATCGGATGCGGATCATGGATATGCGGATGCGGATCGGATGCGGATACAGAAAAGCTTATCCACGCAGGGCTCTACTTATGTCATGTAATTTATATTTCAGTAACTATATAAAGTCTATTTCAAACCTTTAGGCGGAACTATATTTTCAAATCTAGTAACTTTTACAGATTGATTGAAATTTTGATTATTTTGTTCAGGAAAAGCCAACTTCAATTTATATAAAATTAGCTAATGACAACTTAAGAAAATTTAAATTCCATTTAGTTCCACTTAAAGGTTTGGAATAAAGCTTATAAGATAGTTCTCGATTTCTCGGCTTTATTTTAGTGGCGAAGAGGATAGTATAATGTGAGACAAATCATTGCTTCTTGGTGTATAAAACTCACCGGAGAGTTTTTGCTTCTTTTGGATTACCCCACTTGATAGTATCAGATAACGGAACTTAGTTTACATCCTGAGAATCCACAGAGATTTTAGATATTTCTGTATAGTTCATCGTAGATAAATACCATATCATCCGATTACAAACCCTCACCGTTTGAATGCTTCATTCAAACTATTAATAAAGGAATTAAGGCTATGATGACATATTCTGGAACACCAGAAGAAAAAATAATTGAATCAGTGACACATTTAAGGAAGACAACAAAGAGTACTGGAAAAAATATCTTATGCGTTAATATTCAATAGACCAATCAGAACAATATTAGAACTACTCACAGTTGCAAAGCTTAAAAAAACCAAAAAGAGGACATAAAAACGTCAAGCGGGAATTTTATCCAAGAGATCGCGTTTGGGCTCGAAGTTATATCAGTAATGAGAAGTGGTTCTTCGCAGCCGTACTTTCTAGAAATGGATTACTTCATTACAAAATTAAAGAAGACAATACCGATACTGTATAGTGGCGACATGTTCATCAATTAAGAGGAAACAGTTTAAGGGACAAGAACTTAGTATATAAAATATCCACGGTAACAGCTTAAGACTTATAATGTATATTAATAACTAAAAAGATATTTCTTGACTTTTTGGCTTTACTTTAGTGTTATAAAATATATCTAAGCTTCTCCCAGTTCTCGAAACATTAAATCTCTCATTATAACAATAAATGGTAAAATTATTGAGAATGTGGATTGCTTCCAAAACCTAAGCAGCCATATTTCCTCTGCAGCACATATTGACGAAGAGCTACAACACAGAATACGCTGCGTTAGTTATGCTTTTTTCAAATTAAGATTGAGAGTATTTGCTAATCATAATCTTAAAAGCGATACTAAGTTGCAAGTATATAACGCCGTTATCATACCCACGCTTCTTTACGGTTGCAAAACCTGGATCATTTACAGAATGCACTTGAAAATGCTAGAACAACATGATCAAAGATGCTTGCGACGTATTCTAAAAATAAACTGGCAGGAGCGAAGGATTAACAGCAGTGTACTTTAGCAAGCCAATTCATCAAATATTGAAGCGATTATTTTAAAGAATCAACTATCTTGGCCAGGTCACTGCATGAGGATGTCTGAGAGTCGAATCCTAAAACAAATTCTGTTTTCTGAACTCTCTGCTGGTTCTCGAAATGTGAGCACACAAAGGAAAGTTTACAAAGATGTACTTAAGTACACCTAGCAAACAGAAATGTTGACCCAACTGACTGGGTAAACCAAACCCGCGATCGACCAGCTTGGAAGCACACCATAAAAGAGGCAACCAATAATTTTGAAATCAATCGCTTTAGGCCGGTCTCACACTGGAACCGGCTATGTACGATTGCCGATTATGGACGACTATCATCGACTTGGTCGTATGACTTGAGCTCTCACATTGGAGCATACTTGTCGAAGTCGTTTGTCCATCGCAGGTGGTTGCTGTGAATTTTGATTTAGTTTTTTCGTATTTGTGGGTTTTATTCGTATTTAAATATTTTGAAAAGATGAAGGGGTTGTTTTATCTGGTTGAAAGTAGTAGTTTGTTGATAAGGCGAAGAAGAAGAAGATGTTCAAGAAGAACGGAATTGTTAACCAGATATTCGGTGAAGAGAGAAGAATATGGCGAGTTACACCATTTAATGGGCGATTTGTAGTAAGAACTTCTGGATCTACAAACATTCTTTTTCTTGAACTAACACAATTAATTTTTCTGTGTCCATGATTACTCACAAAAAAATCAAAAAAACTGCACAAACTCGTGTGTCTTACGCACAATATTCCGATCCTGCTAGCAGTGACGAACTTTCGCCTTAGACAAAAAAGACATTTGTCTTGGGCCTGTAATTTTCAAGGGCCCGGATTTGGGAGGTGAGGTCTTTTTTTTGCTCTTCATTTCATTTGGATTTGGGAGGTGAGGTCCTTTTTTTTTGCTCTTCACTTGGATTTGGGAGGTGAGGTCCCTTTTTTTTGTTCTTCACTTGGATTTGGGAGGTAAGGACCTTTTTTTTTGCTCTTCACTTTGAACGCCTCTACGTTGAGGGCCCGTAAATCATAGGTTGAGGGCCCGTAAATCAAAACAGTCTTGGGCCCGGCGAAGGCTTAATCCGCCACTGCCTGCTAATATCGAGTAGCAGGTCTGAAATAAACGCACTTAGTCTTCATAATCTTAAACTAAGTTGCAAGTATATAATGCCGGTATCATACCCACCATACCATCAGATTTCTGGTGACTTGCTTTAATCCCTCCCACAATATCCTTGTTTCTTCGATTTATTTTCAATAGTTCGTCTCCAGGTGATTTTGTATATAAAGATGCCTTTAGCAAAAATACGAAGGTGGCATGAAAAGTTGAGAGAAATCCAAGACATGGATGGCGCTGGTAAAATTTGATATGTAAGGTTATGAGGGTTATATCGTTGGTTCATCATAATAATATGACCTGCCCATACATCTGACATCTCTTTCTGACAATATCTGTGACTTTTAATGTGTTGCTTTAAAATTTCCTTTAGAAATATGTATATCCCGTTCAACATAAAGCCAAATGTATCATCTAGGAATTGTATCGTTATATAACTATGAAATTGACTTATTAATAGTTAGACGATATCGGTCAGTAATATCTATTGTATTTCTCTTTTGAGCTTATAAAATTATCTTCTCTAAATCCAGAAATATATTCGGTTCAATATCTGTTTTAAATTAAGTTCCAGAATTTGTTTATTCATATGTATCACTTATAATTCTATCAGTATGAGACAAAGGGAATCCATCTCATTAAGCAGAAGTCCCTGCGTTCGACAAGCATTCACCAGTCCTGATTTCGTAGCAGTCACAGGACTGTTGTGCAGCCGCTGCCGATGATGGATTGTTATCTCGTACGAACCAATCAAAAGGCTTACTCTGATGTTCGCTCTACTGGTTCCTCTACTTGTCACGCAGATCGTCTATAATCAATTCAAACGGGTATCTTTAATTAATGTGTTTGGCGGTTTGTCCGCTTCGCTTCTCATTTTGTTTTTACGTTTTTTCCAGAAGTGGTTTTTCATCAATGATCGTTTTAGAGTTCTTTTATCTTATTTTAATTACAGATATATATTCGTTTGTGTACTTCAATAAGAGTGGTTCGAGAATGTATTTCTGGAGGGAAAATTTGTAAACTAATTAAATTTTAAATTGATGGAAATATTTTATTTGTATTTTATGTTTCAAGCCCATAAATAATAACATCAGTTTGTTGAGAGTAGGGTCGGCTATATTGAGGCGCCATTGAGGTCTTTAACAAAATAAGCTCTAATTATATGCTGGTAGTAAGTTTGCACCAGACGGTACAGCGAAGTTGATGCATTTCACACTATAGATACGTCTAGGATTTTCACTTTCCCTGCAACGAGAATTTGTGTACTGACAACACCTAAATGTGCATATTACTCATCCTCACATAAGGTGCACAAATTTGAATACTGAATACTGAGGAATTAAATAAATTATGAACATAGACCAAGAACCATGTCAAAGAGACATGGAAACAAGGATAATAAATATTAAATTAAATGTAAAGTCAACAGTTCTATTATAAGAGAAAATACAAAAATAATTGATGTACACTTGTGTAAATGGCTAAAAAGTAAATGAGCTGGTCATGCGATTGGGGTATCAGATGAAAGATTGACAAGGGAAACA
Source organism: Liopterus haemorrhoidalis (assembly GCA_963971575.1). Classification (NCBI taxonomy): domain Eukaryota; kingdom Metazoa; phylum Arthropoda; class Insecta; order Coleoptera; family Dytiscidae; genus Liopterus; species Liopterus haemorrhoidalis. The sequence continues at coordinate 30,132,553 of OZ020611.1, read as the reverse complement.
AATGAATGGCTGCCACTAGATAGAAAATGGCGTACAGGAAGACAATTAAGTAGATGGAGATCTGAGCAAAATTCATAGGAATTATTTGAACAAACCTAACACGAAATCGAGGTGAGTGAGAGAAAAAAGACAAAACGTGTTTGTTAAGAGAGAACTGCATAAAGGTTATCTGTTGAATTTTACTCTACTTCAAAACTTTATTGCTCAATTATATCTATGTATTTATATATAATATACCTATCTATTGGTTTTCTTTTTCATTCATTCTTTGTTTTTAATCTAACATAGGGTGACCATTCGTCCCGCTTTTTGCGGGACTGTCCCGCATTTTGATTGGGTGTCCCGCATTAAGATGCGTCCCGCAAAAGTCCCGCATTCTAACATTTTGTCCAGCATTTTAACATTTTGTCCCGCATTGTAACTTGTGTTTGATGAAATGAGGACCTTTTGTTTTGCTCTTCACTTAGATTTGGGAGGTGGGGACCTTTTTTTTTGCTCTTCACTTGGATTTGGGAGGTGAGGACCTTTTTTTTGCTCTTCACTTGGATTTGGGAGGTGAGGACCTTTTTTTGCTGTTCACTTGAATTTGGGAGGTGAGGACGTTTTTTTTTGCTCTTCACATATATTTGGGAAGTGACGACCTTTTCTTGCTCCGTCCTGCATTGCCTTCTTAAGAAAATGGTCACCCTAATCTAACATATCAATAACCGTGGTATATACTGCAATCTGATCTTTAAATAAATGATGCAATGTACGTAATTTTAAAATTAACTGTTCTGTAATATATACGAACTAAATTTTTTTGCACCTGTCGTTTGCGCTTGTGTTACTTGAACACCTTTGACACGCCTAGTTAATCCACCAAGTTCTATTAAGTATTGAAAAACATAATACTTATCGTCGGTTTCCATTGATAATTTGAGCAAGACGAAAAATTTTATTGTTTTATTTTATTTATTGATAAATACATATATATATATATATATATATATATATATATATATATTAATTTCACTTTTAGTGCATAAAATGCATATTTATGGTGAGAGTTAAAAAAAGTAAAAAGCGTTAAAAAAGTGCCATAACATGTCATTTTTTCACTCTTGTCATAAGAACAATACAAATTAATGGGGTTTACATAAACACTTCCACGGATGCTTATCGGTACAGTCCGAAAAAGAATCAGAGATTGCTTTGAAAACAATTCAAATCAATTTGCAATTTGTGATCTTAAATATTGTGAAATATATAAATATGGAATTACAAGAAGATTCAGATATTAAAATATGTCCTCCAGAAGATATAAAAGCAACGGAAAATAAGACTTGATGATCTTATTTCTTCAAAAATCTAAAATTGTTTATTTAAAAGAATATGAATTGTTCATTGAATGGCGTAATCAAAAGAAAATAAATTCTTTTACAGAACGAGTAATATTAGCTTATTTTGAAGAAACATCAAGAAATTTTAAATCATCCACATTATGGTCCACGTACTCGAAATTGAAAGCCACATTAATTATTAATAATAATGTAGATATTAGTAACTATTCCAAGCTTATAGTTTATTTTAAACGACAATAAGTTGGATATAAAGCCAAAAAATCACAAATATTTTCTAGAGAAGCAATAAAATAAATTGTTTGGTCCTAAATTTATTATAAATATTCCCAACAACTGTATTTTTTATATTATTTTGTAAAACTGTTACAAAATAAAAGGTATAGGTTAAATTCCATTTTATATTTTTTTAGCTAAAGACAGTCGTAAAAAAATATTGTATGAAACACAAGCATAAAGCGTCTTTTTATGGTTTTGTAGGTATGACCAAAAAACCCTTATACCGTCATTTGGTCGTCTGCCTGTCTGTCTGTTCGGTAAAAATTGTAGCCAAACGGCTAAACCTAGAGAGTTGAAATTTGGCATGCTAATACAACTCCTTGACACGCACATAGGAAAAATACTAAAACATCTAAAAAATATATCCCCCAAAAAATATAAACAAATATGTGCTCATCGAAAAAAATATATATATATATTTTTAATTCTGAGTAGGGTATCAAATGAAAGCCCTTAGTACGTGGATGAACGATCAAAATTTGATTGGAAAAAATTGGATGAACGCAAAAAAATTGTTTTGATGCGATTTTGGCCAAAATTGTGCAAAAAATTTTTTGTCCCACACCCTGTAGCCCAGATGGTTTAAACTAAAAATCTGAAAAAATTCTAAGTAATGTACATTGGTGTGAACCGGAATAGTACAACAGGAATTTTTGATCAGATTATGTTTTCGGAAAATACCACATTTTTGTGTTTTTAACTAAAATATGTTAAATATTTGAATCGCTATGTAACGCACCAGTTCAGTAGCTCTAGTAGCGTACTTGGTTTTGACGTTAGCTTAATAATGTAACTTAATTTGCAAACTAGGGTTCGAATCCTGTTAATTTTATTTTTTCTGTTTTTTTTTGCATTTTTATTTTGTTTAAATTATTTTGTAAAAATTCTAGTTATATTTTGGTAAATGTTGCATTTAATTTTTAAAAGCGTAAATTTAATAACCAGTGGGAAGTGTTGAAATTATAATTTAATTCTATGTTTGACGAAATCAGAGGGCGGGGCTTATGATTTAAGCAACCAATGGGAGCCATAGGCGCAATTTTCAAAATCTTAATGAACCTTGCTGTATCAAAAAAAATACTGCACATATTTAGAAACTTAAATAATGGTATTAGCCATTCGAATTAAAATTCATAAAAAAATATTTTTACATAAAATTTGTTTTGGCATCCCAATTAATCATCATTCAGTTACTAAATACCTGCAAAACTTAAATGTGTGAAAAGTCACACTTCACATCAATTTTTTTGCACTTACACTACTTTATGCACTTGTTGCATAAATAGCTAATTTGGCATTCGAACTGGTAAATAAATTATATAAAATACTGTCGAAACATAAATACTTATCCACAGAACTGCCAGCCTTATTAAAATTGGTGGTTTCACATTTCACCGTCGGGATACATAAGTTAAAAAGCGACTATAGATAAAGGAGTGAGTGTATACCTATATCTGATGTTTGTTGTCGGGAGCAGAGGATCTGATAGGAGGCGATACAATGCTGCTGTATATTATGTGAGGGATTGTCATGCTAAACAGCCCCTGATAAATTCTAAAGAACTCCTGATCCATTTTAATATGTTAATTGGCTAATGTTATTTATTCGGTATTTTAATTCGATGCAACTGACAGGAATGAATCCAGATAAAATATCTAGAAAACCGCTATGTTAATATAATATATTTAATTATTTTATTTCATCCAGAAAACATTTCGAAGGTATTTCATTTAAGTGAACTAATTATCCAAAAGAGAGAAAAGCTTGTAGTTTTGAACTTTGAACCGATTAAATTCATCCCTTATTTATTATTATTATTCCATAAACGTTTCACATAAGTCCCACAGAGGGATAGTACTGATCTCTATCGTAGTGCTACTATATTGGACACTGCACAAAGTCATTATAAAATGAAACCGTGACGTCCGCGATTTTATTGTGCTTGTGCCTTATTTTAAAAGCTGTGAAACTAACTAATGCAAAACTTGTAGAGCCATCTGTAGATGAAAAGTTAAACTACTGAATTAAACCACAATCCTTGTAGTTTATTTAGTCTAAAAAAATCTTTGAGGTCTTATTCTTTTTGCGTATTTTAAAATTATGACCAATTTGAATATGGCATGATTTATAGATTTTTTCATCTTCGCATGCACGTTTCTCAAAAAATAAATGCGATAAAGACCTGCGGTTGAAATTTTTGAAACCCTGCTGGTTTCTATTAATTATTAAACTATTACAATATTTATACATAGTTAGGTAAGATCAGTGGTGTGAATGGGGGTGAATTAGAATATTTGAACATTTACGGTTATTGAAGGTAATGGTTATGAATTGGGGAATTTTTACAATTCGGTTGCCCGGATTCTCTCTAAGAGCGGGTTTTGTAAAGGACTTAAATTTGTGTTAAGTAGAATTTCGGAATTTTTCTTCATCCGTATCGCTTCTAACATATGTTAGATGCACATCTCATCGCCTCAAAAAATAACAAAATTTGAGTTTGACTATATTTTCGATTATTTTGACTATCAGAAATCATGTATTTACATTCCCATATATTTATATCAGGGCTTCGAACCGTTATTTTTTTCGTTTCGTTTTTTGTTCCAGTTCAATTAAAACAAAAATATATCAGTTCGGTTCCGGTTTTCGTTCCGGCAAAAATAACGTTTTTTTTTCGGTTTTCGGTTCAGTTCCGACTGATAAATTTTTAAATGCTTTTATTTGCATTAGAAATTTATTTTCTACTATAATTTAGAAGAAAATTTTATTCCTTATTTTGTAATAATCATACCCATGCCGCTGCCAGGGGGAAGGGGTTCTGTGCGTTTACCCCCCCCCCTTTAAATAATAGTTGCGGTTTTTTTTTATTTAGTTAGAAAAATATTTTGGTTCACTCTCATTATCTGAACCGAAATAAACCGATATTTTTTTTCGGTTCAGCTCCGGTTTTCGTTCCAACAAAAATAACGGTTTTTTTCGGTTTTCGGTTTTTGGTTCAGTTTCGGTTCAAAGCCCTGATTTATATTATAATTATCAACAATAAAAAAATGTTTTTTTGGAAAAAAGAAAAACGCACGTTAAGGGGTTAATTTGTGTTCTACTTAAAATTATCTCAATTATCATTTAAGTTACAGCAAAATATACATTACAAAAGCTATACGAAGTACGAGTGTACTCCAGCTAGTATGTTTATATAATTGTAACGTTTGGCAGTGCCGGTTATATAAACTCTCCTTCAGTTAAAAAGTAAAATAAACCAATTTCCACCATAAAACATACAAAAATTCTCAAATTAATAACAATTCTTCCATCTCTGTGACATATAGCATGGTCTGCCTCGTACAGACGCTGTGTTTTCGCTCCGAGTTCGCATATTCGAGGGGAAACGAACACGCAATACGCGGACAGTGTGCGTTGGATTACACGCTGGATTGGACACGAATGGACGCATCCCCAACAGCCCGGGATATAGAGGGATACAGGGAGGTGAGGGGTGGTTCATTTGGACAGGAGACGAATGCTCCGTCTGTTACTGACAGCACTACTGGAATTGAAATCGACTTGATAGGGTACGCACAATGTTTAGGTACATGAGAGAATATGTTAGATGCTTGGTTTTTATCTAACCCAAATTTAAATAATTGAATAACATTTAGGGCTAGTTTGGGTCCATTTTAAAAATACTAACTGGTTTATTAAACGATAAATTTCACTATATTGCCTCAAAATTACACAAAGACCAAGCTTACTGTCGTATTTTTCTTATGGTTGTACTGAGTGTTTTAATGTATCTAGATACAGTAACTAGATATTTTTTCAAGTATCTAGACACAAATAAGATAATTTTTGAAATATATATCTATATCTGTATCTAGTTATTTAAATTTAAATATCTTGTATCTGTCTGCCAGATACTTTGCTCATTACTTTATTTTTATACCGTGATACAGAGCTGATAAAATAGTTTAATTATAAATTGTCATTTTGAATATTTGATTTTTGCTATAAACAAAATACAGAAAACAATTGGAATTCTGACATTTACAAATTAAATTTATATGAAATGTCAAAAAAAATATGTTATTCTCACTTGTTTTTCGTAGCTTTTGAATGGCCGTAAAATTAGTAGGTTTTACATGCAACACTTACGAAAATGGGTCATTATTAATATTATTATAGAAAACTAAGTTTTTAAATAAATATTGATGCTATTTTAATGACCAATTTACTAAAAACATATGAAAAATTATATCCACACAAGTGGTTTGGGAGTGAACCGTGGTTTTGTGAGGCCTTGGGCAAGACAAATTAAGGCCTTTCAAAAGTATCCAGTGATTTAAAGTACACTTTGATAATTTTTTTGAGACATTTCATCAGTGAGTCCTGGTTCTAATTTGGCTACAATTTGATTGAAATGAACATCTTATTAACAAGATCATAGCTGCGTATCTATAAGACTAATATTAGTCTTATACGTTGGAACATATGACTACCATAATACATACGTTATTTAGAACAAAATTATTCCGTAGAATAGTGTTTTACCTTGAATTTGGTGGGCTTTTTGTGACGTCGCGATCATTTTTGAATAGCCTATATAGGTAAAACTGATTAATATGCACTGCTTGTTAGGTAAAAAATATGGTATTTTCATTTATCAGTGTTTTTTTCAAAAATATCTAACTGTATCTAGATATATATTTTTTTAGGCCTGTATCTGTATCTGTATATTTGTAATGTAAAATTGAACAAAAAAAAAAAAAAATCCCATTTCCGTTGTTTAAAAAAATCGGGTAATATCGTTATTTTGATTTCGTTTTCGATTTGTTCTCATCCTTGATTAAAACTGAATCAAAGAGTCGATAAATTTTCCGATTACAGACTCCTCCAAAAAGCTTCGACTCCGCGACACCCGACTCACGACTCTGATTCCAACTCTCCATCTCTGCTTAGAACAAACAAATTTCTCCAGCTATTATTCATTGATTGTTCAATATCTAAATTCATTATTTTACATATAACTTTAAGTAACATTACATATAATTTAATTTGTAGTGTGTCCAGCGACTAGCTTGTACAGCCGAGATGGTCGTGCGGTTCTAAATCTTATATACAAACAAAATTAATTAAAGAGCGCAAATTGGTCTATATATATATATATATATATATATATATATATATATATATATATATATATATTGGTTCATACAACTCTTCAAGATGAGCAAAGGGCTTCTACAAAACATCGCCATCTTGTCCGGTTCTGGGCTAAGGTCTTAATTTTGCCCCAGGTCTTTCCCATATCTTTAATTTCTCTGCCCACTGTTCGCCTCATGTGAACTTGGGTCTGCCGACCTTTCGTTTTCCTGGAGGGTTCCATTGGAACGCTCGTCTCGTGATGTTGTCTGCCTCTCGTCTGAGTATATGTCCCATCCACTTCCACTTTCGCAACTGTATTTCCCGTCTTATTTCTGTTTGTCCTGTTTTCTACCAAAGATCTTTGTTGTTGATTATGTCAGGCCAATGGATTCCCATTATCCTTCGTAGACATTTGTTGATAAAAATTTGTAACTTGCTGGTTAACGCTTCATTAACCAGCCAAGTCTCACCGGCATATAACAGGACAGACTTGACGTTGGTGTTAAATACTCGAAGTTTTGTCTTTCTGCTGATATGTGCAGATGACCAGAATATACTCAGCATAATAAAGGCCAGCTTTGCTTTCTGAATTCTGGCAGCAATATCTTCGCATGAGCCTCCTTGTTGGTCTATAAATTGGTATAATTTGGACCAACCAATCGAACCTAATGCATCCACTATGCCAGGGGTCGGCAAACTTTAGAAGCCAAAGAGCCAAATTCACCCTTTACGGCATCTGGAACAATTTTAAAGAGCCATAATTTTGTTTTAATACATGACTTTTTGCATATTTTCTAAATTTTATTCCTTATCCACTTAATTTAAAGAGCCTTACGAATGAGCCTCGGTCTGCCGACCGCTGCACTATACGGATAAAATTAATTATATTTTCTAAATGTAGACCTAACTACTATGTATTATAAATAACTACAACCAAAAATCAAAACAATTCTCATATTAATAAAATATAAAATTGGAGAAGATATAAAAAAAAAAACAAAATAATAATAATAATGTTTAGATTGACTCAAGAAAGGTACGAAAATAGAATTCCAATCTCGTATCTCCGAATAATTTTGCATACAAAAGTAAACAACAATTTTGACTAAATATATAAAAACCAATAAACAAACTACTATTATCTGTTTCCCCGCAATTTAGTGTGTCTCATCCAAAGTCGCACGTAGCCTCTTCTCTATCGCTCTCCAACAATTTACGATTCCACTACGCCGAAATATATACTGGCAGATCTTTGGAATGAGCCAGATTGGATACAAAGAGCCTAAATGTCGAAATACATGTGCAAATTTGTGTTCGGAATATCATACACAATAACGCAAAACATAAAATTGAAATATGAAGGGCAGAAAGATATAATAAGAAGTTGCCTTGGATGGAATGCGGCTTATTAAGAGTGAAATATATTTTGATTAGCAGAAAAAAAATCAGAATTTATCGTACGGACGTACAGCCCTGAGACAGCTTCTCTCTTCTAAAATTTCACCACATGGTTACCAAATATCTATCTATTTTCTTTAAATATTTATATACTAGATTATTACCCGTCAACAATGACGGATGTATAATTTAAAAAATTCAATTGTTTGTATATGTATTTGGTTTTATTTTTTAACGCATGTTAATTTGGTCGCCGGTCACGGGAGAGGCTGTCACTAGGGATTGTAAATTTACCGACTTTTTCATTTACCGGTAATTCGGTAAATGAAAATTATATTACCGGTTTACCGGTAATTTACCGGTTTTTTTCCTGAAAAATTAAATTAAGGTGATAAAAATATAAATCGTTTTGATTTCCATTTCATATTTTTTATTTCAAAAATATAAAATATAGAACTAAAGTGTTATTCTAAAGCTAAACAAACTATAATAACTTTTAGAAACAGAATTAAAATAATACAGAAAAATAAAAATACAACAAAAATAATATATAGTACCTATTACCTAATACCATTTTATTGATTACCATTTAAAAAAAATAACTTCTCAAGAAACTTAAATGATTTAAAGTCTTATCTCCTAATTATGATCTAATTTTTGTACAAAATAATCCAGATCCTGAGAATACCCTTTCTGATTCAACACTTGTTGGAATATGTATTTTGCACAATCTTAAGGCATAATGTTACAATCTTGTATTAAATATTTGTATTTATGTATTTTAAACAGTTGTTCAAATTTTAATGTTATTTTACAATAATATTGCATTAGTTTAGTGTCCTGTCATAATGTGGTGTATTCAAAATTGCTATTAATTTAAAAAATACGTGAAATATTTACATATTATTATTTTTAAATATTAAAAAAAATGATATTTACTTACTCTTTAAGAAAAAGGTTGATTGTAACGATTTTAAACTTTTAAAAATCAAAAAAACTGTAGCGTGCAGACTGCAGAGCACAAATCACATACATATGCTAACTGGCGGTTTCTGTACGATTTACAGCGGCTCTCAAACCCAAAATAGTTTAATTTAAAATTAAACAAAAAATATCTCCCATAAAATTAATAATTAGGTATATTGTTACTTACACTTAACTTTTTTTACTACCGGTAAATTTTTGTAATTTACCGGTAAATTTACCGAAAGTTTTTTTGTCAATTTACCGGTTAACCGGTAAACCGGTAAACCGGTATACAATCCCTAGCTGTCACCTGTCAGTCAATCAAGAAACAGGGTGTCCCTTGTTGGCCAATCACGAGAACCTTAGGAAAAATTGTCGTCATAATGTTACCGACACTACACACAGACACTTACTAATATAGTTATTCATAAACTTTTTATGATTAAAACGCTTCATTTTTAGTACATTACATTTATATTGTTAAAACTAAAAATAATTTGAGACGTTTATTTATACCTACGAAACCCTGGATATTTCTATATATAATTTTATCCGCAGTTTCTTAGAGAATAAATCTGCAAAATATTGTTCATATCGGTTAAAGGATATAGGAGTCTCTTGCTTATGCCTACGAAACCCTAGACATTTATGTATGTAATTATATTCGTAGATTCCTAGAAAATAAATCTGAAAAATATTGTTTATATCGATCAAAGGATATAGGACTGTCTAGAATTTCTTGTTAATGCCTACGAAACCCTAGACATTTCTATATGTAATTATATTTGTAGATACTTAGAGAATAAATCTGCAAAATACTGTTCATATCGGTCAAAGGATATAGGAGTATCTTAGGGTTTCTTGTTTATGCCCATGAAACCCTAGACATTTCTATAAGTTGTTTTATCCGCAGATTTTTAAATAATAAATCTGCAAATTATTTTTCATATCAATCAAAGGATATAGAAGTGTCTACAGTTTCTTGTTTATGCCTACGAAACCCTAGGCATTTCTATATTCGTAGATTCTTAGAGATTAAATCTGCAAAATATTGTTGATATCAGTCAAAGGATATAGTAATGTCTATAGTTTCTAGTAATCCTAGAAATTTCTATATGATATTTTATCCACAGATACTTCGAAAATAAATCTGCAAAATATTTTTCATATCGATCATAGCATATAGGAGTGTCTAGAGTTTCTGGTTTATGCCTACGAAATGCTAGACATTTCTATATGTTATTTTATTCGCAGTTTCTTAGAGAATAAAACTGCAAAATATTTTTGATATCAGTCATAGGATATAGGAGTATCTAGAGTTTCTTGTTTATGCCTACGAAATCCTGCACATTTTTATATGTAATTATATTCGTAGATTCTTAGAGAACAAATATGCAAAATACCTGTCAATCAAGAGACCTGAAGAGTCCCCAATTAGCCAATCACGAGAACCTTAAGAAAAATGACGTCACAGTGTTACCCAGATCACTAACACACACTAGCTAATTATATATGTACGATTTGATGCCAAAGAGCTTTTAATTGCTGTGTTCTGCTTTGCAAAATTTAACAACGAATAACAAAACAAAACGTTTCTCTGTTACTTGTAACAATGTCCACCATGTTCTATCAAAGCCTAAATATTTAAAATTAAGTACAACTTAAAAGTTTGAAGTCCAACTGACCATTTTGTAAGAGAAATTTTTAATTGAAGGGACACTAAAAAATAATACTAAATAATATAATACAGTATTTGTTTTTTCCATCGATATACTTTCTCGTCCTTGAAACGGAATCGGTAATAACGATCTTCTTTTAGTCTGTAACAAAAAACTACATTAGAAACCACGTAAACAATTGATTCTAAGTACGCATATTTCAAGACATTATATAAAAAAAAACTTTTATAGCGTAGATCTTTTCTTGCAGCTGTTCTTGTGTTGGACATGTAGACAGCTTATTCACGATGTCCATCGGAACGTAAACGAAGTAAAATAAACAACGCCTCCTGTATTTACCCCAATGTTCTTACTTGAACGATTCTTTTAGGCAGCAAGTAACCATTCTCTAGCAAATGTTACTATAATGTCGCATTTACGGACAGACAAGGTGATATTTCAATTTGTCACGTGCTAGAAAAGGTATAGAAATGGAAATTTTCGAGAGGTTTTGGACATTTACACCACGGTTGACTTGGCCTTTTAGCGGGGTGTTTCTTTGATATTTTAGATGGACTTTAAGACTATTTTGAATGGTGATTTATTGTTAAAGTGTGACAATATATTTTACATGCGTTGCCTTCTTTTGCTTGCTTTTCAATAAAAGACTTGCAGAAATAATTCAAATTGTATAGTTTTTTTTGTTTTAAGTTTCGTAGGTATAATCAAGAAATACTTTGTGATACTAAATAGAAAGTCTGTTCCTTTGGTTTAGGCGCAAATAGATTTTCAATTCTAGTTATTTTTACCGATTGATTGAAGCTTTTGATATTTTTTTTCAGGAAAAGCCAACTTAAATATATAAAAAAATAGCTCATGACAACTTACAAAAATGAAAATTCCGGTTAGTTCCACCTAATCGTTTGGAATAGACTGTATAGCGATATTCATGAGTCGAAATTATGACCAAATAGCTAGAACTATATGCTATTCCAAATGTTTAGGCGAAATTAAATGCAGTTTTATTTTTTGTAAGTTTTCACAAGCTCATTGTATACTGATTGAAGAGGGCTTTTGCTAAATAATATGATCGAAAGCTTCATTTAACCGACAAAAATTACCTATAACCCCCATAAATTACAAGTTTCTTATACAAAACTAACAATCTGAAATAAAATTAGTAACAATCCATACATCAAATTTTACCGAAATTTTATGCATACAATTGAATATTTTTAATTGTACAAAAATTATTGTAAAAATTTTATCTCTCAATAACTTATAATAGATATAGAGCAGTCGGCGCATCAGTGCATTTGCGTCACTGGAAACGTCACATGTTTTTGTGACGTCATGATTAGTACGTCTACATAGCATCTATATAACGAATGTAATATTCGTACGCTGTCACTTGTATCGCAATGAAATGAAAATATAAGAACAAGAACAGAATAGAAACGAATAAACTATTCTAATATGCAAAATAGTCCTTAAAAGTGCTGATGTGATCCAAAAATATGATCAAAGAAAATAATATAAAAATACGTTGAATTTAACCTAAAAAGCTATGCACTACACACAATATCAAATGGAAATCTATAAGATATCTATAAGAAAATATATAACTAAACGCAAAACTGCTAAATAAACAACAAACTAAATAAAAAAGGTTTTTAGAAATTACTATAAGTTAGATATCTGAACACAAGTATCAAAACGCAGCAGAGCGTGTTATAAAATGTAAAATGTAAACATCGTTTTATTTAACGATACCAATACAAATGTCCCTATATTAAATAAACACTTTTAAAATTTGTAAATCTTCAAAATGACAATCGGACACAAGCTAAATATGATTTCAAAAGGTATGTTTTAGTACAATAAAAGAGTGAAGAGGAATATTAGTTTATATATCACATGAAAAAAAAAAACAGATTTAGTTATTTTTTCGCCACTAAGTTTGTCATTGAAGTTATGACGCAAAATGACCAACTGCGTTGATTAAACGACTGATCTATATCATACAACCATATTCTGTAATTTAGGGGTTTCAAATAACTATTATATTTATATATTTTTGTGTACAAATGTTCAAATATATATTTTTTCGATTTACGTGATTGTTTATAGTTTAGAAAAATATTATACTTGATGATAATGGAATGCCACTTGGTAAACGTGTTCTTTACGAAAATTAAATCATCTTAACCTGCAGCATCTATATTGAGAATCGCGGCAGATTCAAGATAGCGGCAAAAATAGACTATCAAGTACAATAACTTTAAGTAGTTTTCACATTAAAAGAAAATAGCAAAATGGGCAAAATTATGTTCTATTCATCGCGTAAATTGATTTTCTCGCAAACGTGAATTTACAAGTTTAAAACAGAGAAATTGACAGAAATATTCTGTTAAAGACATGATGTGTTAAGGAATGAACTGGCCGGTGCATATCGAAATTTTATTGAATTTCTGCCTCCCGCTCTTCAGGTGATTTTCTAGATTTATTCCCCTCTCCCGAACACGTGATCATCTGAATATCAGCGCCCGTACTCAAGTGATTTTATGAATTATCCCCATGTCGCATCGTATAAAAAGGCGGATGCAACTAATTTTTTTCGGTATTTTCGTTTCAGTCCGCCCTTGGATCTATCCCGTTTTCAATTTGAGAATTATTATTATTATACATTGAGAAAAGCAGAAGCCTAAGGCTCTTTTTTAAACTTTAATGGCCTTTGCTGCTGTGGCAATTAGCCAGGACAATTTTTATTTGTGAAAAATTCCATGCCTGAACGGGATTCGAACCCGAGACCTTAGCAATGCAGAGCACATGTGGTACCACTACGCTACGCCGGTTGGCAAAGCCTAAGGCTTGTGAAGCTTCAGAATTAAGGCCTGTGTTACCGAAGCAATCAAATAAATAAGTTAAGAAAAAGGGAATTTTTTTAATTCTTTTCAATGACACGTCTCAGATTTATTTATGATACAATAAATTTCTCATCAAATAAAATTCAACACCGATAAAACCCTTTTTGGTACGCCAGTGACCTATCCTATCCTATCCTATCTCATCTGTCTGCTTCGATAGATTTTAAAAGATCCCAAAGATTATTACTTCTTTTTTACGGTCTCAATATATTTTTTTCTTGTGCTTTCTTCCTGTTCGATCTGAGATGAGTTTCGTCCAGCACTCGCCCATTATAACACAGGCTGAGGATTCTAGCTCACACTTTTCGAGTGCACTGTCTCGGAATTAACACGAGTCAAGGTGTGCAACACTGATCAACCGTTGTCTTCAACAACAGCTGGAGATTTTTTTTTGCGAACAAATATATATATATTAAGATTTCAAAATGCCTTTTATATTTTTCAAAAGATGGTTCAAGTGCTTTTGTTAATGAAAATAAGAGTGGTTATGATTGTTAGGATTTTTAAGAAATTTTGGGTTATGAAATTTATAAAGGATTGCAGATTATTTTTTGCGGAATTTTATTTTAAGATCTGTACAAAAACTCTAATTTTTTTGTTGAATTGAGAACTTTCTAGGGATTAATTTTAAGATAAGTTGAAATATTTTTCAAGTATAGAATGAATCTGTTCGTATGACAGGCTTGGTTCATAACTCTCACCGAAGAAGAAGAAATAATCACAAGGAAAAAAATAGAACGCAGCATTTTTGCGTTTATAAATGTATATAAAAGCCTGATATTCAGTGGGATTCAGAAAGTTTGCGTTAAGTCACTACAAGGGTTAACGGTAGGTCACGGCGGTTTTTGTCGATTTGCGATTCTGAACGAAAGTTTCCGTGCTCATTAACGCTGAAAGTTGGAGTAACTTGACGCCAGATGGAACGCAGCGTTGAGAGATAGCTTGTACTAACATTAACATATTCTAACCTCTAAAATTTTAGATTCGCAGTTATAATATAATTAAAATTAGATCAATCTTTATCAAATAACGCATCTGACTGCTTATTCTACTACAGATTACATAAAAAAAGTAGGGGTTAAATTAGACCAAAAATTAAATTTTACTAGCCATATACAACATGTTAGAAACAAAGCGCTCCAAGCAATGTGCCAAGTATACCCACTGTTTAACATAGTAAATTAAGCAATAAAAATAAGATGCTCATATACAAAACGTGCATACTACCCGTTTTCTCATATGCAACTCCTGTTTGGAGCAATACAAGCGCAGCCAATATTCAATCTCTTCAGGTTATACAGAATAAGTGCCTCAATTATGGAAGGCGGAGGGGGCGACGGCCCTGGGCGCACCGAGGAAAAGGGCGCTAATGGGCTTGACTAAAGGGCGCCATTGTGAAGGTGAGGACATTTTTTTTTTGCTCGTCATTTGCATTTCGGGAGGTGAGGACCTTTTTTTTTCGCTCATCACTTAAATTTTGAGAGGTGAGAACCTTGTTTTTATTTGCTAAGGGCGCCAAAACACGGCTCTGCTCCTAGCGCAAGTTTTTCTTGCTGCGACTCTGAGCGTATTAAACATATACTTCTTTAATTATAAGTTAAACAGGTGCTAGGTTTTTGCCTTTTTCCCCTAGTAACCAAAATTTGTTAGTCTTAACTAAATTGTACAGATGTTAATGCAATATTAAATTATAATTTTAAGTATACATATTGTTTTACAGGCATTTTTAAATAAGAAATTGTCTTTTGTTTTCAAAATTTTAGTGTACCTAAATGCTTTGGCAAATAAATTATTTTATTGAATAAAATAACGTTGAGCAATAATTCTAAAAATTATTTGGAAATGAGGACGTATCATTTTAAATCTAGAAAATAAACCACCCGGTTTATTAGCCACGGGGGGTGCTTATGCAAACATTTTAAAATCACTTGAGGACGAGGGGGTAAAAAATTAGAATATTAAGAGAGGGCGGGGGGATTTTTTTAAAAATCATTTGAAAGGTGGACAGAGATATAAAAAAAATTACTTGAGGGCGGAAGAGGTAAAAATCCAGAAAATAAGCTGAGGCAAGGGGGGCCATAATTCTAAAAATAGCTTTAAGGGAGGGCTGAAGTACAAAAAAAAATCACTTGAGGATGGGGGAGGTAAAAATTCAGAAAATAAGTTGGGGCAAGGGCGCACAAAAAATTTAAAAAATCGCTAAAACCGGGTATGTAGCAAAACAAATCACTTGAGAATCGAGTGCAGAAATTCAAAAGATTCCTTGAGGGCGGGGGGTAAAATTCAGAATATCACTTGGTGATGGCGAGGGACAGAAATTCAAAATATCAAATTGGGGAGGCAAAAATTTAGTATCTTCTGTTGAACACCACTGCAGTACCTAGAGTATATAAATATATGACAGCAATTATATAAATTAATACAATTATAAATTATATAAATAAAAATTATTTTTATATTCTCTATAATAATCATAAAAGAAGTATGGAATAACTGGATTGTAAAAAAAATAGGTTCCCAACGCCTAGATAGGTGTATAAGGGGCAGAGAAGTTAAGTTCTCCGTTTCTAGACCACCGGCCATAGATATGAAAGCCACGTGGTCAGTGTGACGTTTCGACTGGTCCTACTATCCCTGAATGAACAGGGATAATAAAGCACTTATTAATCGAATGTACTAATTATCAAGTTGAGAGGTTAAGATTCCAAATCGCATTATCACTCAAAGAAGCTATAAGCAACAATCAAGATCATCTCTCCAATGTAATAAATTATTTAAAATCAATTAACGTTTTCCCCAAAATTTAAAAGTATTATATGTTTATACTATGTTCATTCTATGTTTATATATGTTTATAATATTGTGTAAAAATATATGTACCAGGGGCCAATAGCCAAGTTGCTGAAACCCCTTTAAAAAACAAATTATATATATATATATATATATATATATATATATATATATATATATATATATATATATATATATGTATATATATATAAAGTACAATTTCTGTATTAAATAATGACACTGAAATTTTCCTTCAATTTTATAGTGTGTTAGTAATAACACTAAATGTAACATTTCAATCTTCAATGTAGTCCTCATCAGCAGCAGGTCACTTGCTGGTCATACGCAGGGCCGCCGAGAGGACTTCTGGGGCCTTGGGGAGAAACTTTCCTCACTTCCAAAATACAAGTAATGAGCAAAAAAAGATCCTCACTTCCTACGACTCTGCCCAGGACCCCGGGCCCCAAAAATCCTGGGGCCCCGGGAATTTTCCCCGGCTACCCCCCCTTCTCTTGTCGGGCCTGCTCATATAATAATAATAATAATAATAACTATATTTACATTTTTTACATAGACCTATGTTACAAATGTAAATAAGAAAATATATTTAAAACCTATTATAATTTCTTAGACCTAATTTTTACGAAATCCTAGAAAGAAATATTAGTAGTGAAATATTTCTTTTAAATGAAATATTTTAAAGTAAATTACATTACAGATTATTACAGTATAAGTCTCGGCACATTTAACTTAAATCTTTTAAATGTAGTGTGGTGTGAAAGTGGTTGATATGCTGTATTCTGTCGTGGATAGTTTCTAAAGTGCGCTACTAAGTGTTGACATGAAGGATAAAGGTCAGAGCTAACGCAAGGATACACTTCACACTCCACACAGGATTGCTCGTGGCTCACTGAACTACCGTGCCGTTGTAAAATACTTGTCCTTCACAATACTTCAACCAAAATGGATCACAAATAAATCAAATCGTATCTATTCAAGGAATACTATATATTTATTATTTTATTGATTACAAATGATTAAATAAAAATATAAATAAATAAAATAAAACAAAAAGGATGGATGTCTCGGATGTCTGGGATTTTTTTTTTTTCACGTAGAATAAAAATATAATTCCAACATTCGACTGGTTATTAAATTTACGCTCTTAAAAATTAAATGCAACATTTGCCAAAATATAACTAGAAATTTGACAAAATAATTTAAAAAAAAAAATAAAAATGGAAAAAAAACTTGCACAATTTTGGCAAAAATCGCATCAACATAATTTATTTTGCAAAAATAAAATTTTGATAGTTAATCCACGTACTAAAGGCTTTCATTTGATACTCTACTCAGAATTAAAAAAAAATATATATATTTTTTTTTCGATGAGCACATAAAGTCTGTTCCAAACGGTTTGACGGAACTAGGTTTTGCAATCTAGTTACTTTCATCGTTTAAATCGTGCTTTTCGGCCGTTTTGTTTAAGCTTTGTAAATCATACTTACAATAAACATTTTTTGGTTAAGATTAATATCATATTAAAATGATATTTTCTTTATATTTTGATTTTTTGTGTCATTCTTAATACAAATTTCCCATTTATTTATTTTTTTGTCATTAAAATATGTAAAAAAAATAATTTTATTTTGCATATGTCACTCTTTACCATGGTTTCATTGTTGGAATTTTAAATTTTGACATTCCAACGTGAAAAATGAAATAACCCAAGCAAGGTCCCTTCTCGTGACAACCTAAAAGAAAGAAATTTCCATTTAGTTCCGCCTAACCGTTTGGAACAGACTGTATTTGTTTATATTTTTAGAGGGATATGTTTTTTAAATGTTTTCGTATTTTTCCCATGTGCGGGTCAAAGAGTTGTATAAGCATGCCAAATTTCAACTCTCTAAGTTTAGCCGTTTGGCTACAATTTTTACCGAACAGATAGACAAACAGACAGACAGTCACACAGACTACAAGATGACGGTATAAGGGTTTTTTGGTCATACCTACAAAACCCTACAAAGAGTTTACCCAACTGTATCGGATACAAATCTCATCACTGCGAGGAACTTAAGGTCCAAGTCTAAAACCCCATGGTAATACCGAATCCGTAATAAAAGTAGTGAAAAATTGATGTAAGACATATAATTTGTTTTTTTTTTTTCTTCTTAATTTGTTTTAAGGAAGACTGAGTGATAAGGACAACTAGAAACATCCTTGACCAAGGTTCAACCCGAAAACCATTCGGCACACGGAACAGGTAATTAAGGCTGGTAGGCTTTAATATAATCCACATCAGTGAAGAAACCAATCCGATAATATAATTCCATTGAAATAAATCGCTGACTGTTGACTATAATAACAACCTGACATTGTTCATGACACCCTACTTAAACTAATTCCAAACAGTAACCCTCATAATTGATTTAACAAGCAAAAGACACATATTCAAGTTTATGGAAACAGAGGGCAATCTGTCACTGCAACTGATACAGATGTTATAACTATGAGACACCCCCTCGTACAGACATTGAAACGAAACGATAATGAACATTACTTGTTGTTGAACTGATCTGGAAAATTTCTAGCCAATTCTGTATAAATGGCAGCACGATTTTTCCAGATCATTTTGCAATGACTAAATGCCACGTAGAGGTATCAGTTACAGACCTAATCTATCAATATCCAGACAACATAAATCTGATCAAATTTATTTACATAATCGATGAATGACGTATGTTAGCTGATATTACGTAGACAAAACCATTTTTAGGTACAATATAATGTAATTGATTACATATGCCTACTTGAGATAACGCACTTTATAATAATTAGTGTTGTGCCGCACCGCGTAAAAGCCAAATCCGCAGATACGGGTACGGATCTTGCATTCAAGTAAAAAAAAAACAACTTGGAAGCGATAGTTTGATGTATCGTGCTGTTTCTACAAACCAAAACCTGTCAACGCATTATACTAACACGTAGAAAGAATGTTGCCGATCCCTATAAGCGCTGGTTTATACGCGCCGAAGAGCGAGAATAAATATCACCTTACTTTCTAATGTACCCGGACCCGTAAAACAGTTGTTGTTACTTGTCGGCGTTTACAACATGCGCCAATAAATAAACAGGTATCTTTGTAACATTATTTACCAGCTTACAATAAGTTGGCAGTTACTTTTTTTTAATATTTTATTGACCTTTTTTAGGGTTTTGTAGGTATGACCAAAAAACCCTTATACCGTCATTTTGTCGTCTGTCTGTCTGTCTGTCTGTCTGTCTGTCTGTTCGGTAAAAATTGTAGCCAAACGGCTAAACCTAGAGAGTTGAAATTTGGCATGCTTGTACAACTTTTTGACCCGCACATAGGAAAAATATTAAAACATCTAAAAAACATATCCCCCTAAAAATATAAACAAATATGTGCTCATAGAAAAAAAAAATATTTTTTTAAAATTCTGAGAAGGGTATCAAATGAAAGCCCTTAGTACGTGGATTAACGATCAAAATTTTATTTTTCAAAATAAATTATTTTGATGCGATTTTTGTCAAAATTGTGCAAAAAATGTTTTGTCCCACACCCTGTAGCCCAGATGGTTTAAACTAAAAATCTGAAAAAATTCGAAGTAATGTACATTGGTGTGAATCAGAATAGTACAACAGGAATTTTTGATCAGATTATGGTTTCGGAAAATAATGCATTTTTTGTGTTTTTAACCAAAATATGTTAAATATTTAATTCTCTGTGTAATCCCAAATAATCATCATTCAGTTACTAAATACCTGCAAAACCCTGAAATGTGTGAAAATTCACACTTCACATCAATTTTTTGTTTAAATTGTAGCGTATCACCGACATTTACAATTACTTATCGGCAGAATAAATTTTAATATTTTGTTATGAATTTGCTTTCCAATGTCTGGTCTGCAGTAATGGTAAGTTTTAGTAGATATATTACATCCACAAGCAACTACAGGAACATTTATTATTATTAACCAGGGCACTTTTTGATGAAGAAATTTCAGTAAACAGCCCCGGTATCATTTTTTCTACGTGTCCACTAACCGATGTCAACAAGTGCCGATAACATACGCTTATAGGCGTACCCTGACACAATTTACTTGAGTTCAGAATCGCACATTCATTGTCTTTGATTAAATTTATTATACCCTAATATTTAATGTATATTAGACCAGTGTTTCTCAACAGACCACAGGTGGTCCGCAGAAAAATATTAGTGGTCCGCGAATGTTTTTGTATGTTTTTTTTGCGTGTTTTTGGTTACTTTTTATGCACATTTTTCATGTAAATAATTTATATTTTGTTTATTTTCTGTAAACTTTCTGTGATTTTCTACAAATAAAATAAATGTACTTAGTAGCACATTAAATATATTTGTTTTCTTGCAAAAAATCAACCAAAAATTATTATTAGTGGTCCGCGTTAGAAAATTATATATTTTACTGGTCCGCGGTACGGTTTTGATTCAGAAACACTGTACTAGACCCTTCGAAAACCACCGGCAAATAATATGATGCTCGGGTAAACATAATTTTAAATATAAGAGTAAAATTTACTCCATCTTGAGCATTTTTAAATGCAAACATACCGTATGTCCTTTTTCGACTTGCAACAAAGAGTTTTCCCATGATAAATTTTCCATTGCATATTCTATTTCTACTATTAGTTTTAGACAAAAACTTTATGAATAAAAATTGTTTAGTGTTTTAGTCCCAACACATTGTGACTAATTTTTAATCAAAAAATCTCAATTTGTTAAAAAAAGGCAACAAATATTTTTTGTATTTACATATATCTGAATATAAAGCAGACAGACAGCCTGCCAGACAGAAATTAATATTCAATGAAAGTTATTAGTTATTATTGGGGGAAAAAATCAAGCAATTTAAAACGATCATATCATAACAATAACATAACTGAACCAGATTAGCTGTTTGGTTTCGATCGTGTCAATTATATTTTTTCTCACGACTATAAATATATATATATATATATATATATATATATATATATAATAATAATATAATAATATATTTGAACGGCTCAAGAGCCAAAATAAAACACATATTTACAAAAAAAAAAAAAAAAATCACAAAATACATAACGGAAACAGAAAACAGAAGATACAGTTAACAGAGAACAGTTAACACAAAATTACATATAAAACAAACATGTTTGAGTTCGTATTAAATATATTGGAAATATGGTCACAACTTGTAGGAGAGACCGCTCATTCATAAAAAGTTAATGAATGAGTTGTAGTGCCCAGTGCGTAAGAAAATTCTTATCGCTAGCTAAACAGCATTGTACAAGCTCGTTGCACGTCGCCCACAGTCTTTCCCGCAAACTATGAACATATTTCCTTAGTACAGCCATACATGAATTTACTGTATTCGTCACAAACATTTCACTTGCGCTACAATACTTTTTCAAACCAAAGATTACTCGAAATGCATTGTTGTAGCAAATAATAAGTTTACGAAGATGACTTTTCGTGTGACATATCCAGAGTGCCGAAGTATACATACTACCGCAAAAAGTATTAAATAAATATTTACGTACATCAGGACTGCATTCCGAGAATCTATGATTTAGCATGGTAGCTTTCACACAAACAGAGCGACATTGCCTGTCGATGTCAGCTGCGTCACTGAGATCATCACTGATATATGTAAATAAATAAGGGATCTATTGTTTAAATAAAACTCAACTTGTTCACAGACTATTTTATTCTAAGTATTCACTCTTACAACGTAAGAAAACATATGATCTCTCTATCAAATTCTACGTGTGTTTTATAAAAACCAATTAGTGTAATGAGCCGTCATCGTTATCGTTAATGAGTCGTCATCATTAGTGGGTCCCGATTACGGATGGCATCTAGATAACATTTTATGGTGACGTAACAGGGCTTCGTGGAAGGCTAGATGCTAACACGGCCGTCCTACTCCTGGCGTGTCCTCACGTCCTTTCTGTAGACGAATATCTGATAAATGATGATGTGGTAGATGACATCAGGGGATGATCATGTAGGCCTTAGAATAGTCTGAAACAATCTTCAAAAAGATTTAAGGAAAAAGAAAAGATTTAAGGTCCAATATCATAGACCTTTTAAGGTCCCTGACCATTTAAGATCCCTGATCATTTAAGATCCACACCATTGACCATTTAAGATCCACACCACTGACCATTTAAGATCCACACCACATTCGAGGGCCCTCATTCAATCTACATATAGACCATGGTCTTAACCTACATAGACGATACCTGACCGTTCAACTGCTCTCAACTGGCAGAGACGGTCCCTTATCGTTCAACTGGCAGAGACGATCCCTGACCGTTCAACTGCTCTCAACTGGCAGGTTGGTCCCTGATCGTTCAACTGCCCTCAACACGACCAGTGTGTCTTGCGGTACTCGACAAGCTATCAATTCTCAACTCAACTATCCATCAGTTTATTTCATTACAGATTGTCTACAGTACCCAACAAGCTCAGTGACTGTCGCTTCTTTATACTCGGTGCCTTCACAAAGCAAAACGACCAGTGTGTCTTGCGGTACTCAACAAGCTCAGTGACTGTCGCTGCTTCATACTCAGTGCCTTATCATTTTATGAAAGCAATAAAATAACTCTTACCATTCTAGTTATTCTCAACATAATCAGTTACCTTCGTGCGGTTTAAGCGCTACATAAATAGCGATCGTTCGCCCTTACACTCAAAACTTCATAAGGCCCTAGAAACTTGGCCTCCAACTTGCCGCTACCGGTCAATTGTATGTCTTCTACTACTACTTTTTCTCCAATTTCATAACGGATAGCTTCCGCTCTCGAAGCGCCGCCTGTCATCTCCTAGTCTCTTCCAGGAACATGGTCTGCAGAACTCGAATGCTGTAAAAAGTCTGAGGGCTGTTGTTCTAAAAAATAAAACGATTAATGTTGAGAAATCTCCTCCAACGGCACAACTCTGGCCGTAAGAGATCAACTATTAGACCAGTTTCTACTTTATTATCCCAGAAACTGTCTAATCTGCCAGTGATAATCCAACCACCCTAAAAAGACAAAATACAACTGATCAACTAATACTTAGCATTGAAAGTTACCTGACTCATCAGATTCGAACATCTCGATGAGGTATTTCATATCACAGCTCACCACCCAACTTTCAGGCCACCGACTTACTAGTCCCTTTGCTGCCTTAGTGATGAAATTCGTAACAACTTTCATCAACTCGTATCGACCTTTATCTAAGCATTTAAGTACTTCATAGGGACCCAAAAACTCGTAATCTGTTTTTACTGATGTGCAATTTGGAATCCCTATGTATCAGCACAAAATCTCCCAACGAAAACTGTAAAGTATCTCGCCTTTTTCGGTTAGCGTTTTCAAAGCCACGATTATCTCTCATTGTTCTCTCAACTCTTTCGCGATCAAGTTGTCGATTCCGTAATGGTGTTAAATCGCGCAAAAGGGCTTGATTTCATTCAAGCCTTTATTATCTGGGCTGGAATTATCTACTCCCAGGAGCAGTTGTAAAGGTGTCGTACCAGTGTTTTTTTTTTTGTATTGTGATTTCAAGACCAACTGAATTTTCTATATACCGCTCGACCATACTGACATTTTTTTTTATTTCTCTTCAGATCATTTCATTTTCTAGTTCTGGTAAACTGCGACTTTATCTGTTAGAATGCTACGGTTCTCACTATTTTAGTCCTTGTTGGAGTTCTCCAAGGAATGAAGAACAAATTTAATTAATTTATCTCCTGGCACTAAAACCTGCAATAACTGTATCAAAAGATCTGCACAAGCAATGTGCATTAATTTTAAATTCTCTCTCTCTCTCTCTTTATATTGGCATTTTCATCAAATGTGTATCATTAGTACAAACTTAAGGCCAAGGCATATTTGACGCCTTATGAGACACCTTCGACACCTTTCGCCTGCCTATATTTGTCTGTGTATCCACAACCACCACATCAGTTACAGACTCAACTTGGTACTCCCGTAT
Organism: Liopterus haemorrhoidalis; assembly: GCA_963971575.1. Taxonomy (NCBI): domain Eukaryota; kingdom Metazoa; phylum Arthropoda; class Insecta; order Coleoptera; family Dytiscidae; genus Liopterus; species Liopterus haemorrhoidalis. The sequence continues at coordinate 30,108,026 of OZ020611.1, read as the reverse complement.
TATTGAACCTGGAAGAACTAAAAATTTTACATTCATTAGATTTAAAACATTATTTTATTAATTTGCAACTCTAAAAGCTAGTTCTCTGAAATTTCAAAATCTTTTCTTTTTAGCATACTCACAATTATAATAACACTCTTTGAATAACCTTGTTAAGTCTTTATGCAAAATTTCTAAATTACCAAGAACGAATTAGAAATAGCATACCTCATTATTTTCTTATTATTTGGTGCCAAATTTCCGTACCATCTTTCATTTATCCT